>JAPYYQ010001422.1:0-33871 GCA_030522585.1 Anagyrus pseudococci
ATTTCACTCGATAACGATAGGCTCTGTTTTTTCAGAATGGAAGAGTGAAAAATGACTCAATTCGAGTGACTTTTCACTCAAAGAAATTTAGAGAGTATAATAAGAATTTGTTATGCAAATTTGTACAGTATTATTATCTTTAAAAAAGTTATTATAAGTGACATGTACGAATAATTCAGTTTCGATCATCATTGCAGTTAAGGGAATTTAAAGTGGCGCTACTCAACAATAAAGTTCGGTAAGTACGTGGACGCCATGACGTCATTCGTTATTTTCCAATGCCAAACTCAGCTAGCTCAGTTGGTCGAGTATAAGACTATTTCGCCAGTCAAAATTTAGTAAATTTACCAAACAGTTAAGAGATAAAGTGATTACTTACAAATTTTTTTTGTAAATGTATCGATAATTATAACGTTAATTGTTATATACTGTGATAAAAACTAAAATAAGCCGGTACCCCCGCGAAAAGATGAGCTGGCTATAGGAAGTAACTAAATACTTAGTGCATGTTAAAATAAAAATAATTGTTTCCTAATTTTCGATATTGTTCTAATTTCAGACTTTATTTGTTTTATCAATTGATGAATATTTTAAGCCTTAATCTTAAAATGTTTATCATTATTATTTATTGCAATAAAAAAGTTGAAATTAAACGCGATTTCGAGTTTTTCGAGCTATATCAATTTTAAGAAATACGTCAAGGACAAAACCAGTTTATCATTTTTTCAAGTGAGAAATTGCATGCATTTTTTACTCGATAATATATAGATCTTACGTTGGTCGTATTTCGTGCATTTTTTTCGATCTTAAAAAGTAAATTTTCTTTAAATAATAATTTTCTTGTCAGAAAAGAAATTGTTAAGTAAAATAGAAGTTCTTTATTTTTTTTATTTTATTATTTTGTATCTGCCGTCACCATTTATACACAAGAAGATGGTGTTCCAAATAATAAATACTTTTTTTCACAGTTATGAAAATTATGTTATAGTAAGCTCAGAAAATGTAATCAATTATTTAAAACATGTTCTATCCCAACATATAAAACTATTATTTAAAAAAACGTAACGCAAAAACATACAAAGTTTAATCAGTGTAAGGGCTTGTAAACAGTAGGAAACATCATTTCGTTGAAATATTTTGATCTTATAATTATATTGAAAGTATATATGCAGACATGAAAAAATTTGCGAAATTACTTCTGTGACCTTCAATCGTTAAGTTATGTAATGTTACGCTGCACGAAAGCGGTGAATTTAATTACACGGGTAAATCTATATTAGCGCAACAGAAAAATAATATTATTTGCATGTAATCACGTAATTAACAAAGATTTTACACGTCAACTTAATTGATTTACAAGCGTTTAAACATGATTTTTATTATATTTTCAATTACAACGTATTGAAAATCGGATCACAAGTTTTATTCGTTCACACTAATTTACCTATGTAGAGTAGTTGTAATTTTTATAAAAAAAAAAAAAAAATAAATAAATAAACAAATTCTTACCTTGATCATTTGTATGATTTCGGCGCATTTGGTGCGAACATTGTGAAAGGGGCAGTTGATGCTCAGCCTTAGTATGACCGGCAGATGAAGGCTGACGAGGCTGAGGTACTTGTTGGGCTGAGCTTGGCGCGGTCCGTCGAGCGCGTTGCCGAGATTCAGCATTCTGCCAACTTCGCCCGGGGTGACGACCTCGGCTGGATTCTTCAATATCCTGCCGGTCTTCCAGGCAGCCTCTCCCCCCTGGGACAGTGGCCTTTTGGCGCTTTGGCCACTAGTGATCGGCTTTTTCTCCGGCGAGCTCTGGCTCCGGCTCTCGTCGTTGAGAAAGCCCTCGAGGGTGTTGAAGACAACGCGCTCGGGCTCTCGGCCGGTGTCCTCGGTGCCGAGCTCGCGCGACCTGCCCTTGCCGAAGTTCTCCAAGTTGCCGAGGCCGTCGTCGAACTTGGGACTCTTGCCGTAGACCCTCGTGTCGGCGTCGAGCTTATCCTCTTGCTCGAACTGCTTCTGCCGGCCGGCAGCGGCGGCGCGGAGCCTCGGCTGCTGGGCCCTGCCGGCGCTCCCGGCATTGTCCGGGATGTTCTCGTTGTTGGTCGCGGCGAACGGATGTCGGCGCTCAAAGTCAAGACTCGTGCCGTAAACGGCCCCGCCGCCGCCACCGCCGCCGTCGTCGAATTTGCCGTCGACGCAGTCGAACGAGCCGGAGAGGTATCGCTCGGGCGTGAGGCTCGAGTCGAAGCTGGTCTTACGACTGAGGCCAGGCTCGCCGACGCTCGCCGGGAAGAAGGTCTCGGGCCGCTGGTAGCTCGCGCTGAGGACGAGCTTGAGGACGGCCTGCTCGTGGGGCCTGGGCTGGCGATCGTCGAGGTCCGCGGGCGGGCCGTTGCTCGTCACTTCCCACTTGTTGTTGGGGCTGCCGACGCCGCCGAGCCAGCTCTCGACGGTGCTCCGGGCGGCGGCGAGGGCGAGGTTGCGCGCGGTCTCGTCGCGCGCGCACAGCGGAGCCAGGAACCGGCTGACCAGCTCCACCTCGTCGCCCTTGCTCGAGCCCGCGGTCGACGAGCTGGCGCTCGACTCCTTGTACATTGCTCGGCCTCGTTTCTCCTCTCCCTCTTATGATCACAGCTTGAACTCGCGCTTCGGTGCGGTTTGCCGGCTCGTGTCCACCTCGATCTCAGGCCGAATCCAAATGCCGATCAGTCTGCAAACGGGAGAGAAAGAAAAAGCCATTAAAAGTCAATTGCTGCACGCCCATCTGTAGGCGGCGAAATAGATGAAAAACAAAAGCCCTGCAAAATCGTCAACTCGTTATCCTCAGTGTCTCTAGTATCAAATTTTTAATCGCCCAAGCTACAGGAAGTAGCACAAATTGTTTGACAGACATGTTGTCGGGGGGCTTTATTATCGCTCGATGAATAGCACGTATGCAGACACACATACACCCGCACAAACACACACACACACACACACAGACACACGGACAGCAGGAGAGAGAGAAGAGTAGCTCGAGAGTATATAGCGGCGGCGGCGCTCTATGTCGAAGAGCGACAGGCGTAAAGGAGCGGAGCGACCTACTATTTCTGAATTCTGCAATAGCACCGTAAGCACAGTCAGGCCACAAAGCACCTCGTCAATGCTTTTTCAACGTCAGCGGCACGGCTAATATTGTTGAGGGCGGTCGGGGGAGGGAGGAAGACGAGGTGGAGGAGGAGGAGAAGACGGCCAGCTGAGTCCAAAGCGAGTTGTCGAGTAGGCAGTTCGTGAGATTGAAAAGTAAACGTCGAGCGTGTGTGTGTGTGTGTGTGTGGAGCGTTTATGCTGAGGCCAGGAGTTACGCGCTCCGTATAAGCGGAGGATACATATAATAAACCGCGGCTTCGTTCGACCGTCGGCGCGGCCGACGAGAGAGCAACACGCCAGAGCGCGGCCCCGTCAGCTGAGAGCTCAGCTGTAAGGCGGCAGCCCCGCGCGCACGGCCGCTGAAGGTGCGCGATATCCCGCGAGCGTATCGATTCAGAGAGAGAAAGAAAGAAAGAGCCTCGGCCACTTTCGCACGTCGAGCCTTCATATATCCGTCTCTTTCTCTGGCCGAGCAACTGACAGCTAAAGCCCCCGATCCCTATATATAAAACACTTTGCGACAAACAACCACGGCAAATACATACTTACGTGGACTGCTAGGATCATCAAAGCCGACGAGCGGACAGCTCATCGGGACTGTTCGCGAAGCTCGCGGGAGGACTTTCACGCACCGAATCCGGACGAACAATCTTCGCACAATACTCAGTCGTTCTCGCGCGATGTCTTTTTCTTTTTTTTTTTTTATTTGGCATCGACGCTCTTGCGCGCGCAGGGGAGAGAGAGAGCAAAGAGCGGGGGAGAGCAAGCAAGAAAGAGAAAGGCAAGAGTTGTTGGAGAGAGAGAGAGCGAGCGAGAGAATAGTACAGAAAACAGCGGCGGCTTGGGAAGCTCGCGGTCGTCAAGTTGACAAAGGAAATGGGAAGCGATTATAGGTATATGTCAGAGGGCTGGGCCGAGAGTAGTTGCCAAGCGAGAGTATGTGCCGGGAATCAGTCGGCATCAGCTGAGAGACGGGGAGGACCCAGCTGAGGGGAACAGCCGAGAGAGCCGCGCACAGCTCTATATAGGGTTACGCACAGCCGCGACTGGAAGAGCGAGCAAGAGGGAGCGAGAGAGAATAGTACACGGCGAGAATAAGTAGCAATACGTACCTATGACAGAGATAGGGAGAGAGAGGTGGAGAGAGCGAGTGAGGCTACTCTGCTCTGATGCAGCCGCGGCCCGCGCCCGTGGACGACTCCAACGATGGGAACAGTTGCGCTAGATTCGCCGGAGCCCCCGCTCTCTCTCGCGTACTAGATGCACTCGCACGTCTAGCTCTCTCTCTCCACCGCCTCCTCCTCCACCTCCACCAACACCGCCACCTCGTTCACCCGCCTCCTGGACGCTCGATAACGGTAAGCGTAGGACTCGCGTGCGCACGTACACACACACACACACACACACACACACGTACACACTAAAGTGCGAGAGAGAGAGAGAGAGCTCTAGCTGTGGCTGGTGTGTAGCTGGCAAGCCGAGCGAAAGTCTCTCCGCCGCGGCACAGAGGCGGCTTGGCTTTAACTCGCAACCGCCGCACAAAAAGCCGTCCGCCAGAGTTCCGAGGAGAGACAAAGGAGAGTCGTGGCGGCAGCGGGGCAGCAGCAGCAGCAGCCCCCGCCCCGCGGAACGACGAGGAGGAGGCGCGCAGGCTTCAAGCACACAGCTGGGCGATCGCAGGGACAGCTGCTGCTGCACTTACCGGCGCCGGGCTCCGACTCGGCTCTGTTGCTAGCCGGGGACTGAGCGCTCTCGAGAGAGAGCCGACGTTGTCCTGCGCCGCCGCCACCTCGACAGCTCTCGCCTGGAACACAGGGCTCTCTCTCTCTCTCTCGCGCTCGAAAGAGCGAGAACTCTAGCGGGACGACAGCTCGACGTAAGTGCAGGAGCAGGCTCCCCCAGAGAGTTCTCCTCGAGAGTAAGGGATCGCTGACGCGGCGCTGATTCGCGAATTGTCAGAGAGAGAAAGAGAGAGAGCCCCCCCTGTACTTGCCGAGGCCCCCAGCGACAACGTCCTCGGATCCTCTCCTGACGACGCTGCTTAGCCGGCAGCCAAGTGCCGGCCTATGGCAGCGAGAAAGGGTTACGGGATGGAGGGCCAAGAGAAAGAGAGAGAGAGGGGGGGTCGTCCAAACTCACCCGCACAGAGCGCAAGCCGCGGCTTTCCGGCGATTTTGACAGCTGACAGTTGGAGCTGTCAGGCCGAGTTCTAATCAATTTATCAGCCGGCGGATGGGCCTGCAGCTCTCCTGAGCCGGTGCGGACAGGCCAGGCAAGTGTAGTTGCGGCAGAGCCGAGATGTATACGCGGCGGCCTGCTGACGGAGGGAGAGAGAGATGATCGCCGGGCCCGACGTGTCCTAACGTCCGGAGGCACAGTCGCCAGCCGACTGTAAATGTAAACTGTTTAACGAAACGCGAGTGCGCGCGGTTACTGCCGACATCTGCGAATTTCGTCCCGAGACTGCTAATTCTGCGAATTGCGGACCGAGGTCGGACAATCGGAGAGGCTGCTTTTCTTTTGTGGGTAACAACTGGCAGTCGGACAAGTAGGTGTCTACCTTGCCCTGTGGTATAGCAGCAATTGCCGAACACAAGAACACGCACGTGTGTTGAACGCTTGTGCGCGCTAAAAAAGGGAGAGAGACGCGATGATTTTACAATGCAAGACATCTGAATGGTATATATATATAAATGTTTTTTTTTCTTTGTTGCCTTTTCCGCAACACGCGCGCGCGAGCGACTCGGCTATGTATACCGTTGCGCTTGTCGTTAGTAATTCAAATGACGATTTATTGAAGTTTTTGCATATGTGGCTTGAGTAGTTTTATATGCGCGAGAATGAACAGCGCTGCACTACAGTCAGAGAGAGAGAGAGAGAGAGAGAGAGAGAGAGAGAGAGAGAGAGAGAGAGAGATATTCTGCGCGGCAGAAAAGTAGTAATTTCTTCATCGTGGCGTAGATTGGCTACGGCTGCGAGTTGGCCAATGAGCAATTCCATCCTTGCTAATTAAATCATTGGATCGCTCGCTAAACATATTGACATTGCGAATTATTTATTCAAACCTGCATACTAATAATCGCTCTTTATCGCATTCTTTCAAACTCGTTAAATTCATCGAGAGCCGACACACGCGCTCCCTCTCTCACTCGTATAAACCACTTAGGCGCTTATAGCGCACAAAAAATAATGTTACAACTACACAAAATTTACGATCGTTCTTTTTCAGTTTTATGTTCTTCCACCTATTTTTTTTCCTTTTTTTTCTACGCTAATCTGCTTTTTTAAAGGTCAGACTTTATTTTTAACTTGTGTACAAAGTCAGCGCAGGGGCATTCCTGAGAGTATATTGGGTCAATAATCAGTTTGAAATCAACGCTCGTTTTTATCGGGCAAGCACTTAGAAAATAATTGAGATTCATTATTGTCCAGTCGCCCCGGTGTACATAAGATCGAAACGAAACGCGTAATTTTTGTATATAGATAAAACGATCGTTCGAGTTGAATACCGGTATTCGATTGGCGCGTATGTTATGTAAAGACGATTTTGGAGGACTAAAATAACAGATATAGACGTATCGAGAAAACGAAAGAGCTTTTGAAGCGAACGAAGAAAGAGAGACAACAGCACGCCACACCTAAACGCAGACATTGTAGTAATAGGCTTGGCACTCTCAGTACAAATAGATGGTAATGCGAGAGTAGTAGTAGATTGCAGGCCGCGCTAAGAAAATAGACGTGTATTAAGACTTGAAACTAATATTTATAACGCCATTAGCAGCAGCAGCAGCGTCCAAACGATAAGGAGCAAAGAAAGGAATAGTAGCCGAGACAGAAAGAAAAGAGAAAACCGTTGTAACAACCCGAGTGACAATTTGGCTTTTAAAAAACACGACCCATTGAAATTGGAGTCGAGAGGCGAGAGCAAGAGAGCGAGAGCGAGTGAGCAGGCGCGCGGAGCCGAAATATAATAAAGAGGCTCCCGCGGTAGCTACCGCCGGCACAGCGCGGAATACCCAAAGACGATTAGCATCGAGAGTAATTCAGCCGCGTGGCCTTCGGCCGCGAGTCCATAGTCCGCGGGGCAACTACTACCAAGCAGTTCGCAGAACGACGGGCATATAAAGACGAGGGGCAAGCGAAGCGCGAGGGGTAGATTTCGAGCCCCTCTCTCTCTCTCTCTCTCTGGCGTAGCTCTCGACTCGCGCGCGAGAATAAAAGACAAAACAAGTATATAGTTGACACGGCGACGTGTTGGTGGTGTGGTCGCGCGGAGAAGGAGAGGAGCCGACGCAGAAGAAGAGGAGCTGGAAAGGAAAACGGCGCCGAGGAGGAGCAGACGATGATATAGTCGGGCCAGGCGCGAGAGAGCTCTCTTTCTGCGTCATCTAGATACATCGCGCGTGTGCACAGTCGCGTTGTCTCAGGTACACTGGACGAAATATCTGTCCCATCGTCGCCTCGTCACACACCGCATATCACTGAGAAAAGAGAGAGAGAGAGGGAGAAAGATATAATAGTGAGTGTGTCGCGTCGACGGTACAGGCCGCCCCCGCCGCCGCCGCCGCCGCTCTACACCGTATCGTTCGTGATTCGGTGAATCACTGCGCCGCGCAGTCGTAGGTCGGATCCCGGGCTATCGTGTCGCCGTCGGGCTCTCGCGCAGCGTTACAGTGTTGTGTGGCCCCCTTCGTTTTTTCGTCTATTTTATTTACTTACACGAGTCGCACGCACCTGCACACGGCCGCGCCGCCCTCTCTCTTTTTCTCCGTCTGCGACCGGAGCACGCCCTCGCCCCAACATCCAGACGACGCGATGAGCCTGCTTGCTCCGGACAAGTCCTGCTGCTGACTCTCATACATGCCCTGTAAGTTTTCTGCATATATATTCGCCCATCTAGAACACGACACACCAGCATCGCACACGCTCGGCTCGACTGCTATTTCCATCGATCCAACTTTTTTTATATCTTTTTCGATGATCTTTCGTATTTTACTTTGTCGGCTCTCGCGAAATTTGACTTGTTAATGACTTTCTTTAGCTACATCACTCGCTCGCCAACAGTCTTGTGTTGTTTTTCGCTTTCATTTCAATAATGATTGTTAAGTACACTGTTCATTTATTTATTAAACACTTCTTCATTGTTATGAAACATTTGAAATCCTATTGTTTCATTGTGTTTTTTCTCTCGTGACCGGCCGATGCCACTGATAGCACATTTCATTCAGATTTATAAGCGTTAATTAATTGATTAAAGCCCGCAAGCGGCACGTTTTAGATAAATATTGTGTAACCTCAAAACGTGATGGGAAGAATCAAATAATGGACAGTCTATCTAATTCTTATTCACTTGCATTATTTCGTTTAAAATATACATAAATTTGGGCAAAAAATAAATTCTTTTTTCTTAAATTAAAACAGTCATTTCGAAATATAATTATTGATAATTATTTCATATGTTTTTAGACAATTTTCTTCAAAACTCATGGAAAATGTGGTCAGATTACATTCAATATTACAAGGATCCACACTTAGTTGCCAGAGTTCAAGAATATTTTGGCATTGAAATTCAATATGAAAATGACAGTAGTAATACAGAAAAATCTGAAATTGAAATCTCAGGAAGAAATGAAAAAAATGGACTTAATGATGTAAAATCTAATCCACTAATAAATGGAATTGCTGTTGAAGAAAATGAGGATACAATCAAACACCGGCACAAAGACAAGTTTAAATCCAGCAGTGATAAAGCAACAAGTGCATCACAACAAACAAATGTCCAACCATTCACCATTAAAAATCACTTTTGGTATTATTTATTTCTGTTTGGTACAGAATTAGGAGATGAAATTTTTTACATGGTATTCATTCCATTTTGGCTGTGGAATGTTGACAGCTTTGTTGGACGAAGGATAATAACTGTTTGGACAGTTGTTATGGCTGTAGGACAAATTTTAAAAGACATAATATGTTGGCCCAGACCCTCTTGTCCACCAGCAGTAAGATTGCAGAAGAAATGGTCTGTAGAATATGGAATGCCATCCACACATGCTATGGTGGCTGTTTGTATTCCATTTAGTGCACTTTTTTTCACAAAACATAAATACCTATATTCTTTTCCCATTGGTTTTACAATAGCAGTTTTATGGTAAGTTCAATTAGAATTTTAATTATTTAAATAGAAATCTCAATTTTTTTCATTTTTTTAGGTGTACATTAATTTGTGTCAGCAGAGTGTACTTGGGTATGCACACAGTGCTAGATGTCATTGCTGGTTTAGCTTTAGCTATAATAATGATGTTTATTTTGGTACCAATAGTAGATTTGTATGATGATTATTTTGTTACCAATAGCTGGGCTATGTTAGCATTATTAATTATCTGTATAGTAACAATAGTTTATTATCCAACTGGCCATAAATGGACACCAACAAGGTAAAATTATAAGATATCTATTTATTATTTGAGCTTCAAATTTATATGAAAAAATGATTTTTAATGAATGTACAAGAAAAATTTAACTTTAATTTTTCTAAACTTTACAAATTTAATTTCTAGGGATGACACAACAATTGTTCTCTCAACCGGTACTGCAATTCATTTAGGTTTTTGGATAAATTACAAGACTGGAGCTCTCACAAAGTCATTAATACCTCCACCTTACAACATAGTTTGGCCAACATATCAAATGCTTGGTAAACTATTTGCACGAACTATTTTAGGTTTTACTTATGTGATTTTAATGAAGGTACTACTAAAAAGTCTTACTTGTACTGTAATTTGTGCCATACTTAAAGTGAATGCAAAAGAATTAAAACAAAGTGAAAATTCCTTAGAAAATAAAAATAAGATACTAGTCCAATTGGCTCAAAAATTTGTCTATGGTTTTGTGATAAGCTGCAGTTTGATTAGCGTACTGCCAAAGATATTCACAATGGCTGGAATAGAAAGACCAGCTTTTGATACTGAACTATGAACAACATTGTTACTTGTTTTTTTTTTCTTTTTTATAAACTGATATAAAAGCTGTTAAATTTTAATTAATAAAATTATGTTAAATTGTAAGTAATGGAAAAACTCATATATATGTTATTTTTTATATTTAAAAATTATGTTAACATTTTTACATTAATTCCTTACAGTTTAATTTTTATATTACATGTGTTTTAATAACATTCAGCTACTTAATCTTTACTTAGTTAAGTTGAATACTTTAAGTATTTTTAAAGCTAACACTTTTTTTATATTAAAGACTTACTTTTTAAAGGTAAAGTTAGACGAAGTATCTGTAAAGAGAATATAAATGTCAAAGAATAAATATAATAAATTTTACACATTGGAAGATTTTCAACTTACATGCAATTTACTATCAAAGCTTGCAGTGATATGGTTATTATTAACAGAATATGGTAGGAAAGTATCAATGATAGTATCTGCCTTTCGATTTTCAACTATTATACGACTATCCCCAACATCTACTGTAATATCTGTAACATTTGATAAAGGCAAATAAAACAAACCAAATAAATTATCTTGGTCGTTTGATTTAAGAATGACATAATTGTTGATTTTTGGATGATAGGGAAATGTTGTTGCTATATTTTTTGGTTTTTTCACTTCTTCTTCTGGATCATCAATTAATTGAATTAATGGTTGTTTTACTTCGGGCAATCTTGGTTTTCTGTCTTCAATAGTAAATGTATCAAGTGATCCCATGACCTAGAATTATATTTTTTAAATAAGTACTCGTCAAATTATTTATAATAATAATGTGCATTATTTACCTTTCGGTTCTGTAAAATAACATATTTTTCAACATTTATATTTTTGTTGTACTTTTCATTAAGGGACTCTAAAATTGCTGCAATGGTAAAATTCAAAAACAATGGCTTTGCTGCACATTTTTCATAAAATTTTGTATTTATCAAAATATCAAATGTCAGTCTTTCAATTTCAGCTAAAATAAATTGTATTTTTTTTTAATAAAAATTTTACTCAATTTTAAAATCTATTCAAAAATTTTAAATTTTAAATACTTTTATCTTTGGCCATTTTTTCTGTACCAATAGCCATTGGAATAACAAAAGAAGGGACAGGATTTGTCATTAATTCTAAAAATTTTTCATCTGATATATCATCGGGGGGAACTATATCATTTGAATGACATAAATTAATAAAAACTTTGTCTCCACTTTCTGTCCAAGTTTTTATACAAGATCCTGTAAAACAATATTTTGACATTTGAAAAAGTTGATTTACATATTAAATATCAGTTAAATTAAATAAGTAGTACCTGGAAATGGTTCAACTTTTTTGTGTTTTGGAATATTTTTCTTTGTATCATTTTGCAGCCATGTTATAATATTATCATCCATCTCATCCTGTAAAATGTCAACAATTTGTTTTTTATTTATTGAAGTGTGAAAAATTTGTAAAGCCTATAATTAAAGAACTCACTGGTATTATTTGAAGTTTCTTATTCATAATCGACTCATCTATATCTAAGGCCATTTTATACAATCAACTGTAATAAATAAATTACATGACATGACATAATAAATTATCCTTCAAATTGTCACAATCTCAATTTGCAGTCATTTGAACTTACCTAACCTGCTCTTATCAGAAGGATATTATCAATTTCAACAATTACAGAAACCTGGAAATCAGAAAAACGAATGTTATCAAACCAAGCGCTCCAAGATTAGTAAAAAATTGAAATTCCACTAATTGTAAACAAAGACCGGCAGTTCAGTGATTACGAGCTGACCTTCCAAGTCTGTCAATATTGCTTATTTAACAGTCAATCAACCTCTAAGTATCTACATACCAATAACCTTTACCACGCAAATAGACGAATGTTGAAATTTTGAAAATTATTCACGGTCATCAAGAAATACTTCCTTACAATTATCGAATATCACATCGACGTTGTCATAAACGAGGTCCAAATTATACACCGGTTACTTCGGCAACGAGACGGAACAATGCGTGCATGGGCTTTCGAATAACAAAGGCGCTGTGAGCGCCAAATTGTAATCCGAATCCGACTTATCCGACGCCGGGGCCGGAAACTTGTTCAGCGTTTCACGTGCTCTCTAATAACTGCATATTTTTTTAGGTAATACAGTGCTATTCTTTTGTCTACGTCGATTAATGAAATATTGTAATATTGTTTTTATCATAAAATTAGTTTTAAAGTCTGTTATTTGTTAGAAGTCTGAATATTTTACGTATAACTTGGTACAGGTTAGCAGTCAACAATGACGACAATAAAAGTTGGAGAAGGTTTTACAATAGAGTAAGTTATTCGATGTTATTTACATAGTGATTGACAACAAATTTTTAAAAAAACGTGTTTATTTTCGTTTCTATTGATTTTATAGCTTTGAGTGTTAATATAAGCTAAATGTTTTAGGCAAATATTAAGCGACAAAGGATTTACTTTGGACACTGGAGAATTTGCTGATTTGTTAGATGCAGATGATGATGACTGTGGAAGACCAATTGCAATTGATAATGAAGAAATTTTGAAATTCTTAAGTTTAGAGGAAGAATCTGAAAATGTAGAAAACAATGATCAAGATTCCAATTTTATTGGAATATCTTTTGACTCTATTCGACCTTCCATGCACAGTATACATGGAGATGGAGAGGTTAATAAAAAGTATATTTGTTCAACAAAAATGATGAATTATTAATAATAATTTAATTATTTTTAGATATTAAAATTAATAAAAAAACAGGGTAATGGTGAAGTTATCCCAAAAGATGCACAAGTTACTGTAGAATATGTTGGATTTTTCGAATATCAGGATGAACCCTTTGATTCTACATTTTACCATAAGGAGAGAAAAAGTACTCTTCGTTTAGGGAAAGGTCAAGTGATACCTGGCCTTGAAATTGCCATAAGTTCTATGAAAAAATTTGAAAGATCTATTTTTTTAATAAAACCACATTTGGCTTATGGAAAATTGGGTTGTATGCCACGTATACCCCCAAATGCTGAAGTATTATTTAAAATAGCACTTATAGACTATTTAGAGGATGGATCTGCTAATATGTATGATGAACTAAGTAATGAAGAAAGAAGAAGGTTTCCTATTGTTGAAAAAATTGTAAGAGATTTGATGAATGTTGCCATGGATAATTTTAAAAGAGAAAAAACTAAACAAGCTATAAGAGAGTAAGAATTAACAGAATATTTAATTAATAATTTTATTAATTGCTTACAAATGTTTTCTTTAAATTTGAATTATTCCTTAAAGGTATTCTAGAGCTGTTCATTATTTGGAATCAGCTCATTTGGACAATGATGATGAAGAACAAAATATGAATAAACTTCTAACAAGAGCACTTACAAATCTTACAGTTTGCTACAATAAGGTTGGCAAACCAAAACTTGCATGTGCTTCATTTCAGAAGCTTCCTAATCAAAGTGGAAAAGCATATTTTCAGTAATTGAAATCAAATCAATTTTACTTTTGATTATTATCAAATCTTAAGTTTTTAATATTCCTAATATTAATGCTTTTAGGTATGGAAAAGCTTTAACACAGTTAGGAGAATATGATGAGGCCATGAATGCCTTGCAAAAGGCTTACCATCTAACACCAGAATCTAAAGATGTGCGAAAAGAAATTCAAAAAGTAAACAAATTTATTTTTGTACTTTTAATATCTAATTTGTTAAAATTTATTTATTTAATCTTTATAAATTATTTATTAAAGGTTGAAGAATTTCGAAAAAAATATTTAGATTTTTCCAAACGTTTTGCTCAAAATTCCCTAAAAATGACCAAAACTAATGAAAATGATGAATTTGAGAAGGTTGCTATTGAAATGTGTGATTCCTTTATGAACGATAGTATGATAAAACAAGAAATTCCTCATGGCTTATCAGTTGAAGAACACGAATGTATTCGAAGAGTAGCAGCTTCTCGAGGCTTATCCATTACTAAGCTTAACCGGCGAAACGACGAAACTCTATATCTCACCAAAAAGAGTTTTTATTCCAAAGATGTATAGTATAATTAGTTTAAATTTATATTTCTTTATTGTTATAAAGACTCAGTATTCAAACAAACAATATTTTTCTATGAAATATTTTATAAAAAAATAAGATTTCTAAAGACAACTTATATCTTTAAGAAACAGTATTGAAAACTTTGTAAATAATTTTCAATATTTTAATAAACTCAAGTTGTACTAATTGAAAAACTGGGAAATTTTTATTTTGTACAATGATCCATAAAATAATTACGTCAGTTCATTTATCAAGACGCACGTGCATGCGCGTAACATTTTCTCACGTAGCCGAGCCATGCATGTTAAATCATTGTTTTGTAATAAAAACATTTTCTTGCGGTTTCATCCATTCTAAGTATATAAACTCGAGCTTCGCATCTAAAACTAGTAGTAAAAAAATTAACTTGGAAAATATGATTTCCGCTCGAGCAGTGCTCTTAGTGATCTCCTTAACAAGTAGGAATGTCGCAAGTGACATTCCTTGGATTTCGGATCTGGGAGTAACTATACCTGATATCGACTTGGAAGATATTATTGCAGACGTGCCTCTGCCAAACGTAGATATTGGCAAAATCGTTCCGGATTTAGATCTACCGGATTTAGACGTCGATGAAATTACTTCAGATGGTTACTTCAGCTCTATGAAGGAGAGAATCTTAGACTTGACCGTCGACGAAATTCACGATTTTTTTTCTGTCAACGAGGAAGATGTCAATTTTTATTTGTACACGAAAGAAACGCAAGACCAGAACCTAACGTTAAAAATCGGCGATGAAACCGCTTTGAACATCTCCAAATTCAACAGAAACTTACCAACAAAGATTGTTATTCACGGCTGGCAGGCTTCAGGCTTCGAGGAGTGGGTTATAGATTTTCGTAAAAATTACCTTCAAATCGGAGACTATAATATTATTACTGTTGACTGGAGCAGTCCGGCGTCGAATGAATATTTTATTACCAGCATATTGACGGAGCAGGTATGTCTATTTTTTCGCTTAAAATAATTTTAATACATTGCTGTAAGCTATTTATTTTAACAAACATACATTGAAACAGGTGGGCGAAATCGTCAGTCGACTCGTCAAATTTTTGATCAAGTCAGCCGGCTTATCCGTGGAAAACTTGCACGTGCTTGGCCACAGCCTCGGAGCGCACATATCCGGATTCGTCGGTAGGAATTTGAACGGCTCGATAAGCCGCATAACCGGAATGGACCCGGCGAAGCCGAATTTCGAAACACCTGTGCTGAAGGAACCGGAAGATCGGCTAGACCCTACCGACGCCAAATTCGTTGACATCATACACACGGCTGCAGGGACCGTAGGATATCTCGAGCCTCTTGGCCACGTGGATTTCTACGCCAACCTAGGAACTATTCAGCCAGGCTGTACCGGCCTTGAAAAATGTAATTTTTCGCTTGTTCTTTTTTGATTTTTTTTTCTTTTACACCTGCCAATTGTATGATAATGTTAAATTTGTAATAGTACGTTGCAGTCACTCAAGAGCTCAACTGCTATTCTCGGAAACTATTATCAAACCATTAGCTTTTCCTTCCTACGGATGCATTGGCTTGCAAAAGTACAAAGTTGACTCGTGCAAGATGGATAAAATACAGATTGAATATATGGGAAATCAAGTGGATCGCGAAGCGAGAGGCATATTTTTCTTCAAAACGAATGCCGAGCCTCCTTACGGGCGTTGACATCCGTAAACATTTTAAATTTTATTAAAAAACAAATATATGTATAAAAATAAATAAAAATTGAAAATTATTCAAGTCTTTCTTTATTTAACTTTTGAGTAGATACTTCTTATTACTTACGTTATACATTTATTTTGTATTTGATGGTATAATGGCATTGGTGCGACGGTATGAAATAACCGCATAATCTAACAATGACAAACTTGCGTGAGCACAGCCTTTTCTCGGTACGTGTAAGACTGACGCACGTGGTCTCATAACGAAGAGAACAATTGTTCTTGGTCAGACAAATCGCGGGTATAAAAGAAATCGACTTAGATAAGTAGAATCAGTTGTAGAAGGAAGTCGAATAAGAAATATGATCTCCGGCCTAATTCTGCTCTTGCTCTTCTTCTTCGCAAGTAAATATGCATGTTAATCCTAAACCGAGCGCAAAGCAATAATAGAAAAGGCTTGAACATTGTTTAAACAATAAAGCATAAATAAAATGTCTTATCGTTTGCTTCTGTGTGTACAAAGGCAGAGATGTTAACGGCGACATGCCGTCGATTAGGCAAGCGGCCGAGACTCTGCCGGACTTCCTAATGGATCAAGTCATACTAGACAACTTTGTCAACTCCATTACAGACGACCGTTCGATGATCCCCGAGGTTTTAGATCCGATTGCCTTTTACGAGCGCGACGTTAGCTTTTTACTCTTCACTAGGGTCAATCCGAGCGAGGGCACGAGCTTAAGAACCGGCGACGTTAGCGCGTTGAGGGGCTCGACGTTCAACAAGAACACGCCGACGAAGATCCTCATCCACGGCTGGACGGACACGGGCTACAGCGATTGGATGCAGGACTTTCGTAAAAATTACCTCAGACTCGGCGATTACAACGTCATCCTGGTCGATTGGTCGCCTGGTTCTTTGAAGGAATATTTCGTCGCTTCCAGAGTTACCCTAAAGGTGATAGAATCTTTACCTTTTCCATCTTGATGATTTTTTGAAAAAAAAAAAAAAACAATAAATAAAACACATTTTCTATAAATTAAATCTTCGGCGTTTCGAACGTTTCTAAAAAGTACGGAACGTCAGACAGGTAGGGGACTACCTATCTCGCTTCGTCGACTTCCTCATCACCGAGGGTGTCACGTCCCCGAGCAAGATCCACATACTTGGCCACAGTCTGGGAGCTCACATTGCCGGCTTCGTCGGCAGCAACATGTCCGGCTCGATAGCCCGTATAACCGGTATGGACCCAGCGCGGCCTGATTTCGAAGCCCCGCTACTGCGAGAGCCGAAGGATCGGCTGGATCCGAGCGACGCAAAGTTCGTCGATGTGATACACACGTGTGCGGGGACCGTTGGATTCGTTAGGCCCATTGGCCACGTTGACTTCTATCCTAACGGCGGAAGCTTTCGTCAGCCTGGCTGTCCAGTTCTTATGTCGCGTAATTATTTAATTACATCTGATGCTACGCAATGTGATTTTGGAAAATCTGTTAACTGCGTTGATTTTTAAATTTAAAAATAGAATACTGCAGTCATGGAAGATCGCACCAATTTATGGCAGAGTCGATCGTCAATCCTTACGGCTTCCCAGCGATCGAGTGCTACGGCTGGAAGGAGTTCAAGACAAACAAGTGCGACATGAACAAAAATCAAATCGTTTACATGGGTGAGAAACTCGACGCCAACACGAGGGGTGTGTTTTTCCTCGAGACGAACACGGAGACTCCCTTCGGACGCGGCGAGCTGTAAATATATTGTAAATTCATTTTGCTAAAGTATAAAAAAAGCGAAAAGTATACGAAAAAAAAAGGAATAAAGTGACATAATGATTTTATTTAAATTCGCGTTTATTCATTATAGTTATTTTTGCATACTTATATTTTATATGTACAATTTTGCTCATGTCATTCATATAAAGCACATCAACACGGCAATAAAAAATTAAAAACTCCATTCAGTTTAGGCGACGAGTCGCGCTCATTACGCCTTTTGTTTTTTTGTTTCTTTGTCAAATCCATTAAAAAGGTTGCTTAGGTAACATTTAGATAATTTATAATGTATTTGACGGGTTACTGTTTTTTTTACACATGATCGCGGCGCAAGTAGAAAATTTCTAATCGTTTGGAATGGTTGACAAAACAGAGGACAGAGCTGCTCCCCTTTTTTATGACATTTCGCCAGTGATCAATGATGTTTTCGGCTTTTCCACGTCGCCGCCAAATCGAATTCTGTATTTGCGTCGTACGATATCCCAATCGCACACGTTGTTGATGTTTGGAACATTGCGGAAGGATAATTGACTGCCCAACGGACTCGGTTGCAGTAGAGAAATGCCAAGGCTATCTCTCGTTTTCTTTGTGTTATTGTCCTGAAGAAATTTTGTAAACGTTACATATTTACAAATCAGCAAAAAAGAGAAAAATGCAGGTCGAAGAAAAGAAACCTTAAGGGTTTAAGTAGATAAGCTCAGTCATTGGTCAGACGGCGTTTACTTACTTGTAAAAATGGATTTTTCATGGGTAGTCTCCGGCCAATAAATGAGTTCATGACGCTCAAGCGTTTCTTTGTTTCTCGTCTTGTCTTACACGTCTGGTGGAAGTAAATAACCCAAGATGTTATCAAATTTAACGGAGATGGTGCCATCGTCGTTCTATAACATAAAGCAAAATAATAATAAACGACAAAAATTTCTGAAAAACGACGAATTTCTGAAAATTAAATTTTATTCCAAACCAACGGACTTTTGCATGTTTCGAATGAGTTTGCTCAGTCCGTACTTCCACTCGATATCCGACTGCGACTGTATGTTCTGATAAGTATCGCTCATCATAGCAATCAGGAGATTTATCAGCACGATCACCGTGACCATCATGTAAATTGAAAAGGATACCTGCAAATACGTATTCAAATGTTGTACTCCACATATGACTCAACGTAGTTGCTCGGCTATTACTGGTCTTATTCTCTACAACACGTTACCTTGAAGAAAAACAAAGTCCAGCTGGGTTGCGTGCCGCGATTAAGGGCCATGGTGAAGTCATCCGTATCCTTTTGTCCGAATATAGCGAAAAATAGGTTCTCCGTAATGGTGATAATATTCACATTAACTGAAATCATAGAAACAATGGAAATTAATGAAGTTCGCACGCCACTGCCAGCAAGGCCAACGCTACAGACAATCAAATCAGGCCAAGTTTTCTTGCTATTGCTACCGCATATGCAATGTGTTAAATCTCATTATTATTATTCTTTTTTTTTCTTATTTTTTCACTCGGCTACAGTATCCCATATCATTACGGTAGAGTTGCATTACAAAGTCATCCTAACACAAATATACACTACAAATAAAATGAAGGAAAAGAAAAATCACAAAATCCTACGGTAAAGTGCGTGTTTATTTATTATACTCTGATATACTCTGTTGCGGCTAAACATAATTGTACGTTCATGTGATCAACTAGTGTAGAGGGGGGGGGGGAGGCGGGGGCAGGGATATTTCTATTTTCACAAAAACAACAGGTTTTCTACTCCTAGATATACATATTAACTACGAGTGTTATCTAACATGCCATTACAATGATTATACCATATGGGTTTGAACTCTCGGAACATCTATATAATTTGTAAACTACGAATACGTGAAATCCAAAACAAACGCCTACGTATGATTGAAACAACTACCAACGACAAAAATAACAACAATTACAACAATAATAACGATGGTATCAATCCTATAGTTTTACGTGCTATCATAACAATATACACCTACGAGTCTAAATACTTGTACACACTTTTATATCTACGTATATATATAAAATCAATCAGCCAATAAACTACACCATGACGATTATGATTCATCAAGTCCGACTAACCGTACTGCTTTCAATCCGTGAGTAGGCCAACTCGTCCAGGCTTGAAACGTACGCATAAAGTCCGCCGTCGCAGCGTCAAAAAGGATATAGTTTGGCAAGATGGGAATACAGGATGGCGAAGGTCACATAGAATTGGAAGGATCGAGGGTAGGAGATAGAGAAAGAAGGAGAGGTATAAATGCAGGAAAAAGAAGAGAGGGAGAAGAGAGGTAGTCTGTGCGGTTAGGAGTTGGTGGCAATGAGGGTAGCCTGGCTACCAAGAGCACTGGGGCTGTCGTCGGCGAGCTCGGACTCGGGCTCGTCCTTGCCCTCGGGCTGGTTCTTGTTGTCGGCGAGCTCGCCCCGGAGCTCGCGGTACTTGCGCCGCACGAGCTCCCAGTCGACGATGTTCTCGATGCGCACGGCGTTGCCGAAGGACAGCTGGCTACCGAGCGGGCTCAGGTGCATCGCCGAGAGGGTCAGGCTGTCCTTGTGAGCGACCTGCGAGGTCTTGCGCACCTTCGACAGCCACTTGGCCCCCATCTTCGAGCGGGCCGAGAGCTGCTCCCCGCGGCGCAGGCCCATCATGTGGATCAGCGACGAGTGGTCCTTTTTCCGCTTGCGCTTGTTGCACAGCCGGAACAGGTAGAACAGCCAGGAGGTCACAAGGTTCAGCGGCGATGGGGCTGTTGTCGTTCTGATGCATGCCCGTTGTTTTGTTTTTTTTTTCCCCAAGGGACCATTGGGTTAGTAGGCATTTTTGAGAATTGGAGGTACAATTTACGAAAGCTAATGACGTTTCGGATAACAGACAGTTTCTACGATGCACAGGAGGTAATTGGTGTATGAAGATTTTTACAAAATCAAATGTAAAAGGAGAAAAAATACGGAGGAGGGGAATCTCGAGTATAATGTCGAACCTGTGCATGTTCCTTATGAGTTTGCTCAATCCGTACTTCCACTCGATGTCCGACTGAGCCTGGATTCTTTGGTAAGTGTCGCTCATCATGGCGATGAGGAGGTTGATCAAGACGACCACAGAGACGAGCATGTAAATGCCGAAGGCGATTTTGAAGAGGACAGTCGCCCAGGAGTCCTGCTTGTCGTTCGACACTACCTTAAAGCCCTCGTGCGTCGTTTGACCGAAGATCGCAAAGAAGAGCAGCTCGATCATTTTGTGTGGCCATACTACAACTGCAACGTTAACGTCTCTCCGTCACATATTGCTTCTCTCCTTTATACACGCAGCTCTCTCTCTCTCTCTCTCTCTCTCTCTCAACATCGAAATTTTTCTCTTCTTCTTTTGGTCATTTTCATAATCATAACAATGGCATGCCCGTGGTGAGGGGGGAGGGGAGCTTGGCATGCTTTAAAAACTCCTACTTTCTTGCCTACGTTCGGTTAAAATTCACAACTACATTCCCCGGAAATGCATTTTTTCGTCTGATAAAAATATCTAATCGGGGTGTCAAAAGGACAAAATTACAGTTTCTTTTTGTTTTGAAAAAAAAAAAGATTTTATGGGCAGTGCATATGGTCGATTTTTTTTGCTTGTTGATCGCTATGATGCTGTGCATACCTCTAGTGTATATCTATGGGAGCTGAATGCTCGCTAATACAAGTAAAGGTATATAAACTCGTTTCTCTATCTCTCGTGGTAGATCATTGGCGCAACGCACTTGGAGCTATATGTGGCATGTAATTTTATGATTTTCGGAAAATTGAGGCCTTTATTTGTCGCTTGAACGTCATGCTGTACATCGCACGCTCTCATGCACACGCAATGTTATGCTCTGCTTCCCTTTATGTAATCAATTTATTTGATTGCGAGTAATTTTAGGCTGTAGCGTCGCTGCTTTCAAAAATGTACATTATTAGTTTGAGAAAAAGAAGGAAAAATCAATATTTCATGTTTTTTTTTCTTCTATGCTAAATCTTAAAAACCAACTTTAGTCTAATTAACATATTTTTGTCGCAGATACTTAAATTTATGTAAAAATATTCGTAATTAAAGAAAATTAATTATATTTAATTGATATAAGAACAAAAAACAAAATCCATTTAACTTCACTATAATTTTTTAATAAAGAACTTCAATTTGTAAAAAAATATTGAAATTGAAAAGTTTAAAAAAAACAAACCCAAAAAGATAATAAATTCAAAAATTCACAATCTAATTAAGAAAACAAATTAAATCACATAAAAATAATCAAAACACAATGTTTCAATTAAAAAAAAATAATAAATAAAAAATAAAATATATGCAGATTAATCAAGACAAGGTCCCTCATTAAAATGAAGGCTGAATGAGATGAAGATAATGAAGAATTACGAGTAGATGACGTGAGAGCTTGGGCGAATAATATGCGTGACGTATAGGGGATATTATCGAGAAACGCATGCTTACAAAATCTCGAGCCGTGGTTTTTCGTGTGATATTGCAAGGCTCGCATTCGCATGAACAGACAAAAAGATGATTTCAAACCAAACAGAACAAGAGTAAGAAAAATGGAGAAAAATAAAGGTAATTGTATTATATCTCAGTTGGAGGTGCCGCGTTATAATCCAGAACTTGCTCTGCCAAGACAAACAAGAATATGAAACCAGCCGAGCACAAGTCGCATTCCCAATAGCCGCTGATCTCGGCTGCAGCTTTACTTACTGTCTAACGTAAAAAAGTGGTCTATTCGTTAGAGGAGCAGTAGCTAGGGGGCCCCATCTCCTGTATCCCGTCTCTTCTGCGCTCGATCCTCGCAGCTCTAGCTCTCTTTATAGCTACAAGCGCTGCCCGCCTGGGCCGACTGGGTCTTGAAACATGTGCCTGTGTGCCTCTGTGTGTGTGTGTGTATGTGTCCGTGTGTGTGTAAGGGGGGGGGGGAAAGGTCAGGGTAAGGGGGATGTATATGAGGCGCGCGGTTATCAAAGGGGAGTCAAGGGTGTGTGTGTGTGTACCTGTATTTATGTTTGTGTAAAGTGTAAAAGTGTGTGTAGACGTGCGAGATTAAGTCGGTCATGGAGCGGAAGAACCGTAGTTGGCTGCTCCGTGGTCGTCCTGTCCCTGGTCGTCGGCGTCCTTGTCGTCCTTGTCGTCCTTGTCGGGCTCCTTGTCGGGCTCGATGCCCGAGAGAGCGAGATATTTCTTCCGAATGGCGTCCCAGTCGACGACGTTCTCGATCTTGGCGGCGCTGTTGAAGGACAGCTGGCTGCCCAGCGGGCTCAGGTGGGCTAACGTTATGCTCTCCTTCTTCGGCAACACCCGGTCCTTCTTCACTTTCGACAGCCATTTCGCCCCCATCTTCGAGCGCGGCGACATCCGGCCGACGTGCTGCAGGCCCATCATGTGCACCAGCGACGGCCGCTGCTTCTTCTTCGTCACCGTCCGCTGCTGGCACTGCTTTATGAAGTACACGATCCACGTCGTGAAGAGATTCAGCGGCGATGGGGCGGTCGTTGTTCTGCAAACAGTTTAATAACAAAATTCATTTTTATAGTTTTTATAGCTTTTCCTTTTGTTTTAAATGCTTATAATTTTGACAAACGACAATAAAAGAAGATAATGGCAAGAAAGTGAATATTATAAGCTTTGTAAGGGCTGTCTCTCACCTATGCATACTCCGAATGAGTTTACTCAGACCGTACTTCCACTCGATGTCCGATTGGGCCTGGATTCTCTGGTAAGTGTCGCTCATCATGGCAATGAGGAGGTTGATGAGGACGATCACCGCAACGAGCATGTAGACGCCGAAGGCAAGCTTGAAGAGGGCGGCGGTCCATTCGGGCTGGTTCGGCTCGACCCTGAGCTCGCTGTGGGTCGTCTGGCCGAAGACGGCGAAGAAGAGATACTCGAACGCGAGCATCGGGCTCATTTTCACTGTAACGTGCCAGGCACATCTTTGCCTCTAAATACTAAAGCCTACCCCCCGTCTCTCTCTCTCTACTAGATTGATATTGTGTCCCCTTCGTTCAATTATAACAAGAAGCGTTTATGCCACTCAGTTGCAATCGAGGCGATGGCGGCGGTTCAGGCGCTGCAGGCTTTTCTCATGACAAGCTAAACGGGCGGGCATATCACTAATGGACTGTCTAATGATGTATGTTGATTTATGGACTAGGCGAGGATTACTGCTGGTTTACTACGGTGGGAGGTAGTCGGACGGAGCTGCGTTGCACATTTATGTGATATGCTTGAGATTGATACATATCTGCCGTTCGATATGTAACGTGATGTATCGCTGTTGCTTGCGAGCACTTGCGCTTTTGTTTGTTTGTTCATTGTATATTGATATTTTGGCTTGTTATTGCATGTCAAAAAATGGCTAATTGTTCATTGCTTATAATGGCTGAGCTGCTTGATATTATTGTAATCATTCAATTGAGACAATCGATCGCTTTGCTCGGATGCCGCATGCTCATGCTTTGGACTGCTTTGAATATTTTTTGTATAAAGTGGATGTACATTGTGGAGACATGCTTATTTATTTGCTGGGTTGAGCTTGACAATATATATTGATGTACAAATATATTGACGGCCGATTGCACTTTATTTTTTGTTGGTCGTTCTTTTTATTTCTTTTTTTTTTTTAGTTTGCGTATTTTGTAAAGTAAAACAAAAAAATTGGCATAAATGCGTTGCTTTTGTTTGGCATGCCGCAGTAATGGTACGTTCTTGGTAAATTGTATATTGCTTCATTCTCAGGAGGGAGGTGAAGGGCCGCGTGCTCGGGGGGCTCTTTTGCGAGCGCTTGGACAAGTGGCATGAGGGACGCTCGAAAAGACCCGACGAGGCTGGACCCCGTACCTTATTAACGGTGCACTATCGGGGTGCGATTTATGCTTGTTCATTCATTGTTTTTTACGCTTGAAATACATGTATACATGTAATAAATCTAGGCTCGCTCACAAAAAACAGTGTGTCATTTCAAAACTGCCACATAGACATTCGTCAACTTGGGCCTTGGCGATATATATGCGTGTGAACTGGCATACACAGAGAGACACACACGCACGCAAACACACACATTGAGATGAAAAAACAAAACCGCTGCTGTTGCTGCTGTGCATATCGCGCTATTAGCATTCGACATATTGCAGTGACTCTTGTACTTTTCTTTTTTGCCCACTCTCTCTTTCTTTCTCTTTTTCTCTCTTTTTTTTATTCGTGCTCTTAATCATTGCTAGCTATTTGTTTTCGTTTCTTTATTTTGTTTTTCTCGTAATTTTTGCTTCCATGGAAATCCGTGGCTGTGGCTGGCTAGTCTCGTCTTTGACCACTTGTTTCTTTCACCTCCTCCTTCCGATGCTCGTGGATGAACTTTCAGTGTCTAGCTCACAGAGAGCA
Organism: Anagyrus pseudococci; assembly: GCA_030522585.1. Classification (NCBI taxonomy): domain Eukaryota; kingdom Metazoa; phylum Arthropoda; class Insecta; order Hymenoptera; family Encyrtidae; genus Anagyrus; species Anagyrus pseudococci. The sequence continues at coordinate 25,040 of JAPYYQ010001422.1, forward strand.
AAAAATTCGAGAAATTCCAAAATGAAATCCACGGCTTTATTGCTAAGCCCAAGACAGTGTATGTGTGTGTGTATATGTGTATATGTGATCATATTGTTGTTATTGTTTCGTTTGATATCATGCATTAAAACGAAAACGACCCACCTTTCGTCGTTTTCGAGCTAAGCGTTACACGTTTTAGCTGGCTTTAGTGGCTCACATCACAAGTTGCGCGCGCGCTGCAACGAATACATAAGCGTCCACGAATCACGGCATACGCGTATATAACACACATTGTATGTACGCTTATGCGTTGCGATTCACGGCAAAATTACAAATCCAAAGGCTTTTTCATCTACGTTACTCGACATGACCTTAATCCACATATTTCAATCCCGATATTTAACATTGAACACACCGAACGGCAAGCCTTTAGAATTGACTTTGTCCAGAATTGACGTATTCCCATTGACTATATAGTTTTCAAACAAAGTACATCTGTAAATAACGAAAGAGTCAAAATATAAAATGAAAATAAACGTGGGATCAACGACTGTGATCCCACGTAACCGCGGTAATGTATATAGTCATTCGAATAATCGAGAAAAAAAACATAACGTGTGTCCTCTCTCTGCTGCAGGCATTGCCAAAACAAACAAAGTGGCGCGTACAGCACACACAGACACATATAGATAAATGAAAAAAAATAAATAAATAAAATATAAAAAAAATTGTCATAAAATATCTTTGCGGGCTGCGCATAGAGCAGTCGCGCATAACCAAGATGCAAGTATATAAATAATATTGTATATGTATAAAAAAGGTGTATAGGCGAGACAGGACACAACAACATCGACGACGAGCTTTTAAAAGCGGCAGTTGTTTATCATACCCAACACGTCAGCTGCGTTATTATAAAAAACACACACAGAATAATTTGGCTATATATCTTGAAACACTGCACGAGGAATTGATAAATAGACAAAGTGGAATTTGACATAGTTGCGTGTGTTTAGGTGTTTGTTGGTGTGCCGGCCGAGGAGGACTTACAATCACGGCTGTTATCGTCACATTCGGTCTTTTTCTTGTAGCGTCCGAAGCGTCGGTGCGGCACCACCGGCGCCGGCGGTGGCGGCGGCTGCTGAGCCACGTCAATCAACTCCCATTCGGTTAAATTATCCGCAACGAGTTCTGACAGATTGGACCAAAGTAAAAACTTTTAGTCGTCTCATATGCCTAGGCGCTCACCCCTCGAGCTTAGCTTCTTTCCACCTTAATCTTTGTTCTTTTATTTTACCGCTCTCCTTACATATTATATTCTCTATCCTATTTTACTTTGTTTTTCCTTTCTTTGCAACGTTCTCTTTTTTTTCTATTTGCCTTCTTATATGGTTCGTTTCATTGTCATTCGTAATAATGATTTTCAGCTGTTGAGGGATTATTTACAGTTGACGTAATTAGCGATAAGGGATTTGTTAAATTTTTAGCTTTTCATTAGGGTTAAATGGCTTCGATATAAGTAAATAAGCTGTATATTTGAAAAATTGAGCTCTAGCTAAGACTAAAACTATCGGGTGGTTGAAAGTCATTCTTACTTCCTATTTTAAAATTTCTGAGATACTGTTACCTGTTCGCTTCTTCTTGGCTCCTTTCATTCAAAACACAAAAATTTTTTTAATCAAAATGTTTCAAAAATTAAAATACAAGGACTTATTTATATATGTGTAAAAATGAAAAATGAAAAAATGTATGTGTGTATACACTTTACCAACTAGAAAAATTCAAAAATATTTCCCTATCTTAAAAAAAAATGAAAAAAAGCCAAAAATTAAAAAAATCAAGTGTAAAAATAAAAAATTATTGGTAACAACAAAAACGCGGAAAAAATGAAAGAATTTTATATGTACGCAATAATTTAGAAAGGAAACTTTTCAACCACCCACAGACTTCAGTCTGATATGAAATTTTTACAATATATTTTTACACAAACTTTGAGAATTGAAGAAAGCTGAGGATATTCGAAAAAGTTGAGAATTTGAAATTAATTTTAAAGTTTGCTAAATTTTTACACATTTATGGCAGGACAAATAAAAAATAATAAAATTAAAATAAAAAATTTAAGGAAACTTAGTTGTTACTCGTAGTACTCACATATTTTTTCTTCATAATTTAGAGAAATTAAGTAAAAACAAATAAATTAATGAAAATCAAAATCGGTCGCAAGAAAATAAAAAAAAATTGTTTAAAATAAAAAATTAAAAAAAACATGGCTATTGAATAAACTTGAGTAGAATAATAACAGGAGATGACTCACCATCGGAAAACGGGGGCTTTTGTTTACTCGTGGTTTTTTCCCTGAAGGCCTGGTTGAGGGCGACGAAGTGCATGGAGAAGCCAAACACGAAGATAGCGAGGACGGCGAGAAAGCGGGCAAGATCCTTCATGAGATTGCCGATGATGATGGCCCAGGGTCCAAATAGATGATGAAACGAGAGAAAGTCGAGGATCTGGACGCAGGCGAGGAGGAAGCTCAGGGCGAACAGCTGGTTCCTCAGGTAGAGCAGGGTCCCGTAGTTCTCGACGCCAACGAGGTTGAAGTAACCGAGCAGGTGGAATGCGACGCCGAATATGCCGAACAGCAGGACCGCCAGCTTGATCCATCCGAGGCCGCTCTTGTCACTCGGATTCGTCAGTTCAAAGAGCAGCAGCCCCGACAGCATCACCAGCAGGCACCATTCGTACCAGTAGGGAGTCAGGGGGGTTCGGTTAACCTGTTGACCATTACCGAGATTTCATTAGCCAAGCTCAGCATTGCTAAACGTCAGTGGGATGCGTGACTTACCGTGTAAACAGGAAGGATGCCAACGAGGGCGAGGAAGACCATTAGGTAAATGTGGGAGGTGAGGTAGGACATGAACTTGATGATAGGAACGTTGTTGTACTTGTGACCGAGTGGCAGTGCAAAGGCCACCCAGATCGGAGGACAGATGACGAAACTAATGAAGAGAAGGATGGTACGGAAGGCGTTCCAGTTGAGACTGCCGCGCCACAGCTCCTGTAGGTAGCGCTGGACCACAGTATGCGCTATCACCTCCTTCTGCTCGTTCTCGATCAGCACGTCCAGGAATTCCACGTTACGACGGTCCATCGACGTCAATATTCGCCCGGCTGAATCCGCTCCCGCGGCCAGTGCCAGCAGCTCCGTTGCCATGGCCTCGCACTGCTTGCCTGCAAGCATTGTCCCAAATATCGCCTTTTTTTCTGTACATCTCGCAGTCAGCTCTTTTTCTTTCTATTTTTTACAACGCCTCATTCTCTGCGCTAAAAAAATCTATTTTATTAACTTTTCTACTACTCGTATACGAGAGCGAGAGTGTCACGAAATACAGTGAAAAACATGTTCAAAAAAGATTAATCGGCAAAGCTTGTCAGCGGTAAATTACAAGCCTCGGCAGAATGAGAGTGACAATCACATTTGAAAATACCTTGCGACTATGACCCAAGAATTCAGCATGGCATATATATATATTCATATATATGAGATTGAGTATCGATCTCGCATGAAGAGGGAGAAAAGAGGAACGAGGTGGGAGAGAGGAGGTATCGAAGGGAGCCACAAAAAAATAAAAAGGGAACGTAGAAGAGAGTGGGGGATGGAGAATAAAGCTAGGTAGCAATAAATAATGGTCGTAAAAGGGACATAAATTTACCGGCGGCGATCAAGTCCTTAGCTCGCTCCTTTTCCTTCTCCGAGAGTTTCATGTAGATGTTGGATAGCTTGGCGGCAGTATCGACAGGAGCCGGGGAAACCAGGACAAACTCTTCGATTGGCTTGTTGTTGTGGCTCTTGCTGCACACCATCATGTTGTAGACGAACTGTACAGCACAAGCAGAGGGCAAGGATAAAACACGATCAAGCCTAGGGCTAGTGCAGAGTAGCCGAAGTGGTGTCGCATAGGGAGCATATAGGGAGAGGCGGTAGCGGGGGGAGAAAGGGGTTAAAATCGACGGGTGGATCGTGCAAAGTGTTTTATTGCCGAGAGGCAGCGAGGCAAGGCCGGCTTTGGCATAGCGTCGACGGTCCGCTCTGCTGCGCCTCTCAGCTACTTCGATTATTGCGGGCTGGCTCGTCTACGGGACTGGCAGTGCTGCTATGGCGCTGCTGGCTTGCGGCAGGAGAGGCTCGCGTGATCGCGAGACGTTTGCTCGGCGATTTATTTGTTCGGCCGAACCCCCTGCGCACACCGAGATTAACCCGGGGGCTCGAGGGGCCTGAACCGTCTGCCGGCACCGGCTTGCCGATGCGCCGCCCACTTTCGCGCGCCCTCCCGTTTATCCCTACACTCTTTTTTTCCTCTCTCTCTCTCGCGGCTACTTAATTCTCCGTTGTTGCTTTATTACTTCTTTCTCATTTAGGTATGCGACTCTGCGCTTACGATTATATTCCGCGCGGAAAATCACGCAGTCGTGTAGGTGTTAATATAGCCCGGGCCGATTGGTGCACATGTAGATGAGTTCGCGGATGGCTTTTGCGCAAGCTAGCGCAAGGTACGCTCTCGAAGGAGGACAAGCGGGGCGCTTGCTGTTCTGTTTTACTATTTCCTTGAATTACAAATCAACCCGGCTATAATTGAAACTGGCTGTAGTGCCGTCGGAGTTAGGGGGGTTGGTGGGCTGGGAGTGGGAGTAGAGCTCGCTCACCCTCCTGTCTTCCATGAGGGCATAAGTATCGTGCTCCTTCTCCATGAGGTACTTGAGTACATCGTTGTGTCCCTCCGAGGCGGCGAACCAAATGGGGGCGGCGCCCATGTTGGTCTCGTTCTTCGGCGAAGCTCCGCTCTGGACCAGCAGCTGGACGACATCCAAATGTCCAGCTCTGGCGGCGCAATGTAGTGGCGTCCAGCTGTTCTTGTCCGTAGCGTTGATCTCGGCGCCTTGGCCTAAGAGGACCTCGACCATCTGGTAATGCCCGTGGGTCGAGGCGATGTGCAGTCCCGTTTTCCCGTTGCGGTCCGCGCTGTGCAGCAGCTCGGCAGATCTACTCAGCAGCAGGCCGACCACCGTTATGTGACCACCGAAACAGGCCAAATGCAATGGATTGAACCCGTTCTCCGTCGTCGCGGCTTCGACCTACCCACCCACAAATACCCGACACGAGCGTACTTTCATTATTCATTCGTTGTATAATTACAGAGCTTGGAGGCGCTTGCACTTACCTGCACACCGGCAGAATTCAATAGTAATCTGACGACGTTCTCGTTACCGGAATAGGCAGCCAGATGGAGGGGCGTCATGCCCGACTCGCTGCCCAGCTCGCCGACCAGGGAATTCCCGCTCGGCGGATCGGATTTTACGGTGCCGGGCACGTGGGTCAGTAACTCTCTGACCGTGTCTGCGAACACCAACACCGACTCGTATCGATCCGCCTTACGACTCTCCCGCACACCCTTGACTCCTTCTCCCCCAGAGCTGACAACCCCCTTATTCCAATCCATCTTTCTCTTTTCACATAGTTCTTTTTTTAATTTTTTTCTATTCCATGACTTTTGGACTATAAATCTGACGTCGTGGTTAATTACCTACTTTGAGAATATAATTTTAAAAAGATCAGTTACCCGGCGTTCTGCAAGGACAGACCGGGAGGTATATCGATTGTTTTCTAAGAGCGCGCGGTTAATGAAATTTTCCACGTGTTGTAGATGACATCGCGAGACGCGTGTGGCGCAACAAACGCCATACACATTGTGTATGTGTATATACATATAGCTAGGCGAGATCGCTTTCTCCGGCCTTTGCAAGCGCGTGCCTTCGAGTCAGTCCTCGTGATTTCTCCAGAACGGCCCAGAGTGTACGAGCATGTGTACGAGCACTTAAATTAATATCGCTAGCTGAGACCTGCTGCCCCGGGGCACCGGCTGGCCTTGTCGCAAGGTCTGCTAATCTACTCTTTTCATCTGGCTTGACTTTATTTTCCCTTTGTTTTTCTTTTTTTTTTTCGTTTTGTTCTGGCTCTTAGATTGCACCTAATAATTCTCTCGCGATAATTTCTTTTCAAGGCATATTTCTACATTTCCTATAGTTGGCTAAATTATGTCGTTAGTAGCGCGTTAAAATTCGCGTTGTTTGCTTTTACGTTGTTCGTTATTAAGCGATCGATAATGCGATTTATCAATAACCGAAATCAAATCCACAATAATTTCTGAGAAAATTTTAAGTTGTATTGTAAACAATATAAATATGTACATACAAATGAAAAGTAAACAGTTTCTAAACAGTTAAAAAAATCGTTATTTATATTTCAATTCTTATCGGCAAGCTTTTATCTCGAGCTCTCTAACAGGGGGTGAGTTACGTCTGCTGCGGCATTGCGTTTGAAGGCGTAATAAAGAAACGCAGATAAAATACACTTTAGAGACGTAGGTGATGACGTATACTTGTAAACGTAAATTCTTATTTTTTCGCCCGCCAAAGTCTTTCTTTTTTCCCCAGCCAAAGTCAATATCTTAATCTCTTCCTTGAAAATTATAAACGAAAGCTTAGTATCTAAATAAGCAATCATAAACACGCGTGTTCGGAAGATTAGAGTTGGCCCAAATTCTTACGTATGGAAAACTCAATTGAACCCAGGACATTGGTATATTTTCACAAAAAATAAGTAGAAATTTCTCGATTTGGAGGTGTATGATTATAAAAATTGGCATATATAAGTAGAGCTAGCTTATTGCTTACCGGCTTGACCGAAGTAGGCAGCTACGTGAAGGGCAGTGACTCCCAGCTTCTTACTGGATATCCGGAGACTTTGCGAGTGCCTCATGACCTCGAGGACTTGTCCGTGTCCGTGTTGGGCGGCTAGATGTACGGCGGTGAAGCCGGCCCTATTCTCGTCGGCGCAGCTAGCCCCGGCTCTCACCAGGGCCTTGACGACCTCGGCGTGTCCACCCTCAGCCGCGAGTTGTAAAGGCGTCGCCTCGGTCAATTTGTTCCGGGCTGATATGACGCCTTGACGATCGAACTTCATGAGTTCCTCAATGACCCGCACGGATCCTGCAAGAAAGCATAGGCGCTGATTCACGGGGCCTGCTCCTGCTGCTTACAAGTGTACACACTTGCCTTGCATGGCAGCAATGTGGGCGCAAGTATTGCCGTCCTTCGTGCAGGCCATAACGAGGCTGGGATGTCGCTGAAGGAAGAGCTGCGCGACCTCGGCGTAGTTGTTCATGGCCGCGGCGTGGATCGGCTTCTGTCCTTGGTCGTCGGTCGCGTCGATGCTCGCCCCGAGCTCGAGAAGCAGCTGACAGACGTGGAGTTGGCCGGCACCCGCGGCCAGATGCAGGGGCGTCTGCTTGCGCAGGGTCAGAACGTCGATCGCCGCCCCGTGGTCCTGGACGAGGAAGCGCACGAGGTGCGCGTTCCCGTTCATCGCGGCCAAGTGCAGGGCCGTCCGGCCCACCCGCGATTTCGAGTTGATGAACGCCTTGCTCGCGAGCAGCGCGTCGCAGACCTGCCGCACAGACACGAGCATAGCAGCATGCCACCTCCCTCTCAACACCCCCCTCTCGGCTTACCTCGAGGTATCCGTGCTCGGAGGCGAGGTGCAGGGCTGAGCGGCCCTCGAGGTCGAACACGTCGACGCGCGCGTGGTTCGCGAGGAAGTTGTTGACGATGTCCATGTGTCCGCGGTTCGCGGCTATCAGTAGCGGGGTCCATCCGACGGCGCTTTGCCGGTTCACGGCCTTCTGGACGTCGGTGACCGGCATGTGGCTGATCATCTCGGATAGGACGGCGTTGTTGCCGGCCAGGGCGCAGTAATGGAAGGCCGACTCTTGGGTCACCTTCGTCTGGATGCCGACGTCGGCGCCGCTCTCGAGGAGTGCCCGCACGACCGCCCGGTCGTCGCCCTCGTGTACCACCTCCGTCGGCTCGATTTGCGCGGCGTAATGGAGGGCGCTTGCCCCCTCGAACGTCAGGCTGTTAACGTAGTTCGTCGCGACGTCCGCGCCGCGCTTCTCTTTCACGAACTCGATGAGGTGGCGCACGACGTCTGCTCGGCAGCCACGGCAAGCCAGGTGAAGTGGCGTTTCCCCGTTCTATTAGTGACAATATCGACAACCCACGCACCCACACTCCATTAGTTTCTTCGACAAAATTTTGACAACTCTATGCACTCTCCTTACTTTTGCGACTAGCTCTTTTTTTTGGCTCTTTTACTATATCCATCGACGGATAGTACAAAATATTAGTCTTTGAGCTATCGTTTTGGCATGCATGGCAAGCGATTTGTAAGTTTTTTTTTCAAAATTTTTTAACGCGATATATCATTTTAGTAAATTCAACATTTTTTACAATATACTATAAACGTAGAGTAGCTGCGCTATTATATAGTAAACACTATTTCAAAAGAATATTAAAAATAAAGTTATTTAAAGCTTTGAAGCGACATACTAACTACAAGCAGAACAGTAAAATTGGCTGCAATATGCTCAAACATGTAGAAATTTGTCATCATCTAAACGTACCTGTGTTGTGCTCTTCAAAGTGTATAATGAACATTAAAATTATATTAAAAACTAAACTTCTAAAAATGATTGGTTTTAGTGTTATTATAATAAGTTTATCACCCGAAATTCATTGTCTATTGTGATGAGAAAAAAACATATTATTAAAAGTGCCATATATGGATATATTTACAGTATAATAAGATTTTATACTATTAACTTAATTGCTAAAACTATGGAATAATTCAATACTTGGTGACGAATAGTACATTTCGATACAAGTGCGTGAAAAATGATTCACGACGAGTGTGAGGTTTGTCGCCCGAGCGAAGCGAGGGTGACAACTCACACGAGTTGA
>JAPYYQ010001423.1:0-33830 GCA_030522585.1 Anagyrus pseudococci
CTTTCCTCGACACAACTCCGGTCAATCAGACTTGAAACGGACGTTTCAGACGTCCGAAACTATATTTTGTAACAGACCTAAGTCTGTTTAACAACCCTGCGAGGACGAGGAGAGTATGCCCCGGCGCGCGGGCAGGAGAGCTCGTCGCCGCGCGCGCGGTTTCACGAAAGAGAGAGAGAGCTGGAGGCAGAGAGAAAGAGGTGGGAGTGAACGCGCCGAGAGAGGGGACGTAGTGCGTGGTCGGTTGCTCCTCGTAGTGGGGCCCGTTGCAGGGCTGCTCTGCTACTGCAGCCGGTGGTCGCTCGAGGAGTGCTCTCTCTCTCTCTCTCTTTCTCTCGGCAAGAGGAGCAGTCCCCCCGCGCTTCGTCCGAGAGAGGTGTATAGCAGCGCAGCGGCGGCGGCAGCAACAGCAGAAGTAAGCTAGCTCTCGGAGCGAGCGAGGCGCGCGCTCTCGCGAGTATAGTTGTACGTGCGGTATAAAGAGACGAGATATCGCCGTTATGGCGCGCTATCCTGCAGCTCCTTGTTGCTCCTCGCGGCGTCTTCTGCGCTAGCACCCGAGAGGAAGAGGAGAGAGAGAGAGCGATAAGCTGTGTGCCCTCTAGAGTGGGCCCCAGCAAAAGACAACGCAGGAGCAGGAGAATCGCCGACTCTCCGCCGCCTCGTCCTCTCTTTGCGTGAGCCCTATCGCCGAGGGGATCGGTACGGAAAGAGAAAACCCGCGTGGCGACTTTCTCCCCGGACACGCTCCTCCTGGCAGAAGCTCACGCACGCCGGAGAGTGCCAGAGAGCAGAGGCCAGCTCTCTCGTGCGGGCCACGCGTCTACATAGTCACGCGCCTATTTTCTATATGTACACAACGAATATACAACGCGATTCTGTCCCTCTCGCAGGATGTGAGAGAGTGTACTAAGTGCGTCTGTCTTCTGCTCTGTCGCCCAGTCGGTTCGCAGACTTCGAGGAAGATAGCAGCTTCCCGTGCGTCGTTGGCTTTCGCTGCACACCTCGAGCGCGCCTGGTGAGTACCTACCTCTATATACGCTGAATTTTCCGCGAACCCTGCTCTGTGCTGCCGCCTCCTCGCGCGCGGATGATACCGCAGCCCCTTCTCCCCCTCGTACACGAGGTGACTCCGCGAAGAGCCTCTCTCTCTCTTTATCTGTCTCTGCGCTTCCTTTTCTCCTTATACCGGACCTATACTCTCTTCGGACGTGCTGGGCTGTTATCCTTTTTATCCTTCACTTTTTGGTTAGGGTAGCCGTACAGGTATACACATACATATCCGTACGTGCACGACGAGTGGGCTGAACTTCAACTTGGCTTATCTAGCCCGGATCGTGTCCTTGTCCGGAGCGGATCCGCACTATAAGGTGGAGTTGGAGTAAGAGAGAGAGAGAGAGAGAGAGATGGGCGCGAGATCGCGCGACTGTATAGCGCAATCCTCGTGACCCTGGGAGATTTAAAAAGGAAATGTGCGACGCCGAGACAGAAGGGGGGCCTTGATATTGCCGGGCCTTTATGTAACGCATCTGACGAGTCTGCTATTCGTTTGCGCTCGTGTCGTAGTATGTGTGTGTGTGTGTGGCTATACATATACGTCGTTTATTGGAAGAGAGCAAAAAAAGGAAACGCAGTGGGCTGCGGAGTCGAGGCTGTATTGAAAACTAGCAGATAATATGGAAATCGAGCGTGCACACACAACGCGTATTGCACGCCTGTAGAGAGAGAATTTCACAACGTTTTCACAGCGAGCGGTTTAGCAATGGCCTACTGCGTTATAACGCGATGTCCTTTCTTTTTTTTTCTTCCTTCTTCTTCTTCTTCTACAGGCTCTCGTTATGTCGATGATCGATTGTTGATTATTGTTTGTAATGATCGTTACCGCTCGGGGAAAAGGCATTTGAGGCTGGGAAACCGGGCTAATCGTTCGAACGAGGATATTTAAATAAAAAAAAAAAGGAAAAACGAAAGCTCGTTCGACCGTAATTGGCGAAAATCCGATTATTATGCATCGTGGCATTAAGGATTCATATATAATGGCAAAACAAAAAATAGGTTCCTCCGAGAGCGCGCACTTATACGGGAAGTTGATTTTTCGTTGCACGTCGGGATATACTTCAAATCCTCTGTACCACGCAATTACCCGCAATTACCTTATTGGCCGGAATAATTGCGTTTTCGCCGGGGCTCTTTTTTTTTCGAGAGAGAGAGGAAACTTTCTATGCGCTCTTTATTTACGTTCGATGCGTTTATACTGCTGATCCTCGTATTACACACGCGATTGATTCGATGTAAAGAAAAAGTCCAAGAGTACGCGTATACGCAAGACTTGAGACTAAAAGTAAAATCGGTGTGATTAATGGATGAAGCGTTAACGATTTCTATCGAGAAGCGAATACGTATATGGACAAACGTTTTATCATAAAGAAACAACAACAAATCCTCGCTGGCTCTTTGGGAAATCCTATGAAAGGAGACGAGGCAGAAGAGCCGCGTATAGTAATGTGTAATAGAGCTTATAAGCGCCTTAGTCACTGTTATTTCAGTCACGGCCGCGTATATATGCGTACACACATATTAAGAATGAGCATTCTTCGGTTATGTGGACGTGATTTAAACGAATCAGCTGCTGTATCATTAACGTTGACGTTTATGCTAATGCCTCTATTCATTCAATCGCGCACACACACACACCCACTACCGATATTTTTCTTTATCTTTTCTTTTTCTTTTCAATAGTTCTCTTCCAACGTATAGTTATTGCACGTAGATACACAAACGTCGGCTATTATCAAACTCAATCCTGTGACGTTTTAAAACGAGCAAGTGCGTGTATGTATACACGCGAAACCCCATCGTCCTTCGTACAAGCAGGGTCGGAGCCTCTCCCCTCTTAGTCGGCAATTAATTCGCCAGGGCGTGTACGGGGAAGCCGATAATCGTCCGTTTCCTCGAACCGCCTTCAAGCTCCTTCTGCTTCATCTCCAGCGACTTTGTGATTTTCTTTCTTTCTCGCGGCAGCCCCGGGCCTCTAAACAGTCGCGCAATTAGCCTACTGCCGCTAGTGCTCGCGCTTCCGCAGGCCGAAGTGGAGCAGACAAAACGATCGGCAAAAGCTCAGTCCCCCCCCCCCCGCCCGCTGCCTAACTGTAATCCGCGCCAGAATGCGTATTTTTATCAACCCCCTCCGCAGCAGCTCCCTCCCTCGCCTTGGCTCCCATCTCGGGAAATCGGATCGATGCGCAGTCGATTAGAGAGCGATAACACACCCAGTGCAGCGTATATAACACTTCACGCACACACACACGCCAGTGGCACACGCTCTCTCGGCTAATGAGCGCCACCGATCTCTCTCTCTGGATGGGCCCGGTTCTTTTTTTGCTCGCTCGATGGACGATTCCTTTCACTTTCCAACTGCCGGGCCATTCGTTTATATGAGTATACGCGTATATGCGATATATGCGAGTGACTGTGTGTGTCTGTTAACTCTCCGATTCATTGTTCCGCTGAAAAGCGAGTAACGAAAGAGAAAAAACGGGGGGTGGAGGGAGAGAAGCGAAATTCACACGTGGAATTATGTCGCGGCTGAGTGTACATAATGGCTCTACCTCCTCCAAAGCATGTCATTCAGGACTTCTCTCTCTCTCTCTCTCTCTCTCTCTAGCGAACTGAGAACAAAAAAAAAGTATCGCTGTATAGACGCGCAGAAAGCTCGTCGCGCTGAATCATCCGATCGCGGTTAAAAACGCTCTCTGTGGTACACACACTCCGCGCGTATACGGCCCTGATATTTTTTTCCTTCTCCTCCACTTCCTCGGCGATGATACGAGAAAATTGAAAATATTCGTACGCTAAGGTAATTAACGATAGCGATACCGCTCTGTAGCTATAATGGCCGCGCGCGCACGCGGGAAAATTGTTCGGATTATCCTATTCCCCGATGATTATATCGGTACAGGCCGCGCGAGCGCGCGATGATTATTGAATCGGCGAATATTTCGAATAGCTTCCTCGTTCGGTAACGATATATCCGCCTTGACCCTATAGAGCTCGTTACGCAACCATCGGCACGTACACTCGGCATATTTTTCCAAACTGTCCTTATACATACAAAATATGTTCGTATATAGAGGCGAGGCTGCAGTATGCAGATCTCCTTTTCTTTTTTTTATTATTACCATTATAGGGCAACGCAAAGCTAAAGCTTTGGACGCGAGAGGCATCGGGTGAAAGCGTAAAGCGAGTGAAATTGGCCTTTTTTTCTTTCTTTCTTTTATAATTCCGGCGCGGGCTCTTTTTGATCGGCGCCATCGGCTCTCTCCCTCCGTACACTCTCGTCCGCGCGCGAAATCAGCGTTTCGCCGAAGGCAATTAAAATAGCTGCAGCTGCGCTGTTATAGCGGCGATACGACAGCGAAAGGCTTTCAGAGTAAAAAAGAGAGAGAGAGAGAGAGAACGCGCAGGGAACATTCCTGAACGCAGAGAGGACAGAGAGACTCTCTCGTCATCCGACCGATTGTTACGCGGATGATCAAGGGAGTAGAGGCTCGGGCGATCGGCTAAGAGCCGCACCCCGCGTGTGTATCTTTATGGCTCGCGCCGCTATATGAAGCTATAAAGGGCAAAAGCGCATCGGGAATACCATCGATTTCCGGCTCTCTCATTCTCCTCGCAATTATCCGCGTAGCAGTCCGCCGTACCGTGGAGTATACAGTTATTGGATATTGATCAATAGACGCGAGACTCGCTACCTAAGAACAATGTCCCCCTGCATCTAAAAAGCTTCTCTCTCGCGCGCGACGTATTCGACCGTACGCTTTTATGACGCATAAAATTACGCGCGACTATATGCGACTTTTGGTCCTATATACTAGAAATCTATCCATCGGTACTGATTAGATTTTGCATAGCAAACTATTGCTTTTGTTTTATCATCTCTTTTTCTCACATAAAAACACACACACACTTACGTTCAAACTAGATCACTTGCATAGTCGCTCACAGAGGATAAAAGAACAATTCAAAGCCGAGAGGTCGGGGAAAAAAAAATTCTCGCGCCAAAGCCATTCGCGTATACCTCCTGCCGATTTGATATCCCTCGAAAGTTGAAACGAACATTTTCCAAAGAGTCTCTCTCTCTCTCTCTCTCTCTCGTCGCTTTTAAAAGCCCTCACCTACACACGAGCTACGACGATAAACCCAACGAGTGTGCCGAAGATTCGTTAAAACTCCGAGTTGCTTATATATTCCCCGGTTGTATACATTTTTCACGGGGGTTAACGGTGGGGGAGGGGAGGAGGGGGAGTAACCGTAAAAAAAAGTAACCGGCACCAGGCAAAGTTAGCGCTGCTGCCGGGGCGTGCGCGCGCAGCACGTATCGCGCGCGTTAAAACGCGTACTTTATCGCGCGTGCTCTCCTCTCGGAGGCAACGTTAAAGAAGAGAGAGAGAGAGAAAAGAGAGTCGTGAAAAGGAATATTTCTACGAGGGGAGAGTACGAGCGAGCGTTGCGCATTTTAAATAGCCTCTATCCACGTCGCTCGCTCTTTGCCTACACTAGCTAGAGAGAGAGGGGAGGGATTTTAACATTCGCGTAAGCGCGAGAGACGGTTCGTCCGTGATTTTACGCGCGCGTATAACGCAAACATATTCGGGCCTGCGCACATGGATACAACAGAAGACGGACAGACAGGGAGGCTTGAAAGTGGAAAAAGGAAAGAGAGAGAGAGGGAGAGAGAAAAAGAGGAAAGCCCCGCATCAACGGGTCAGCCGAGGCTCTCGGGGTCCATGCTAATGCGAGGCGTGTCTATGCAAAACCGGCTTCGCGTATATATGTATATAAGCCGCGCACTCTCCGTGGGGGCCCTCTCTCCCTCTCGGCCCGGATCATTTTGCGGAAAAACGATGGGAACAATCGGATGCCCCCTCCCCCCCCTTTCCCTCTCCTCTCTTATACTCTCTATCGAGAGCTAAACCAGACACGAGAGAGGGAGAGGCTTTGTGCGGAGAGGCTCCGCGCGCTATTTTCATTCAATAGCCCCGGCTTTTTTCCTTTCATCCAACCGAGCGTCCGATTAGAGCTCGGTGAACGGGGAGGTGCTGGGAGGCAGGCCCAGTTCTGTTATCCGAGAGCGCGCGCCGATTGTTCGTTGCGCTGCAACGGAGTGAACGCGCGCGAAAATGATGTACCGTTAACGCGCCGCGCCCGTATTATTGCGCCCGCCGAGCGAGTGACCCTTTTTTTTTCCTCTATCATGTATATACACGTCTGTACACGCGCGTCTGAATGCTCGTACGGAGAGTAGAAAGATCGGCATCGATCGGCAGGCCCCCGTTCGCCTTTTTCCTCTGTACTAATATATACAGAAAGAGAGAGAAGGGGGGGCACGCGTGTTTATGCGCATATTCCGCCGGTGGCTATGTGCCTGTGTGCATACGCGTGCGTATACATGCATTCCATACGCGCGGCCGCGCCTCCTGTCTTCTGACGTCCGAGCCGATTTGTCTGGCGTGTAATTGAGCCCTCGGTATTTCGGATTGGCTATCGGATTGTTTCCAACGCAGAGACTCGACAAGGAGCGAGAAAGAGAGAGAGTGAGAGGGGTAATTTTGTTAAAATCAAACTCGGGATAGGGAGGGCTCGATACTCGAGGCTATAGCGTCGGGGTGGTGGCCAAGCAGAGTCTGCCGCTTACGGCTAACAAGCGTGTCTAATAATCGCGCCGCGGGTATACGTATACAGGACCCTTAAGCAGCTGGAATTAGTTTGCTCGATCGGCTGCACGCGCGCGTGGATGTATATACGTGTAGACCGCACACGGGCTCGACAGGAGAGCTTCAGGGACGATGATTATGCAATTCGCGTAATTTCCTAGGTTGATCTATTTGCCGCGGTGTGCGTACACAAGCCGAGAGACAGAGAGTGATATCGTTGAGCAGGCGTTCTCCTTTGCGGATTAACTCGTTGGGACACGTCTCTTACGTCGCCGCGACTGATCTTACGCTCGTTATGCGCTCGGACAAAAAATGCTACGTTTCAATGTGCGCTTGTAATATTTGTCGTTTAAACGAGAAAGAGAGCTGCGCGCTGAGGGTAGCGAAAAGCCTTAAAATTTCAGATGGTATTTTAAAGAAAATCGAGAGGGGAGTAGAGATAGAGAGGGGGTGGTGGTGGTGGTAACAGGGTAAGGTTGTAAAAAAAGACGAGAGGGAGATATCTGCGGTCCCTCGTCAGCTTCATAGCCGGATTTCCAGGCAGGAGGCGTAATGACCCGAGGCGTCAGCTGCATAGCCACGGCAACAAAGACCGGCTGCCCTTGCAGCGCAAGCCCGTAAAATCTCGAGAGATCCAGAGAGAAGTACAGAGAGAACTCGAGGATGCGCGAACCACGCTATACCTACACCGCGGCACATACGTGTAAAAGAGTGCAAGGGAGAGAGAGAGGGCCGAACTGCTTGCGCATATATAAAATCGAAACTGCGAGCTCGCGCCAGCCGACGTTTACGAGCCTCTCTCTCTCTCTCTCTCTCTCTGACTGAGAAAAAAAGAAAGCGCGCCAGGAGGGACGTCTGGATTCGTAACTCACGTCCCATGCGCGCATGGCTTTACGTGCCCGCGCGTGCTGCTGCAGCAGGGGCATATACGCACGCGTATAAGCTCTCGCGCCTCGACTCAGGCTCTCTATCTTTGCTGCCCGCAGGTTTTATGCGCCCCGGGACGAGGGGCCGAGGAGGCTGCGAGTGATCGAGGTCCCCGCCGCACAGAGGATGGAGAGCAAACGGAGAATAACGACGAGCCGCGGCCTCGGGCCCGGCTCCTGCCTACCGAGGCTATGCTGCCTCCTGCTTATCCTCGGACTACGCGAGGTGAGTTTTTAAAAACTTTGTTTAAAACCCCCGATATTCTCTACAAATACACCATGACGCGCTTTGGTCACTATTCCGCCCTTACGGGATTTTCCTTGTGGGTGGTCAGATGGGAGGTGTATAGGAAAGGGGCTTGACACAATGCTATTGCCGAGCTGAAAGGACTTTTACGAGAGCTGGACATTACTACTATACGGCTTTCTAACGAGAGACGGAGGAGCGAGAGGGAGAGAGAGAAAGAACGAGCGGAGTAACGGAGCTTAATGGCCAGGCCGATTACAAGTCGGAGACTCGAATTTGGCTCGTTTGCACACATAGACAGACCGAGGGGCAGGGTTACAGATTCGACGGGGAGGGGGGATTAGATAAACGGCGATAGATCGCGGACAATTCATTAAGCGCAAAGAGAGGCCCCCAGACGTGTACGCCGCTATTTATATATACGTATATATGACACTCGGGCACGCACACGTGCACGGAGGGAAAGAGAGAGAGCCGCGGTCGTTTGCGGAAAATCTCGGCTACGAAGAGATGGAGCGGATATACCGGTTCTCCAGCGCAGAAACCCAGAGAGTCTGTACCTAGCTCGCTGCGCTAGTTGGGGGGGGGGGGTGGGGAGGGGGAGGATGATTTTTTAACAACCGCACACACGGCAAAGAGAGCGTTCCGGTTCTTTGTGGTCGCGCGTGTCGTTTAATTACGCGTAACGAAAATCCCGGCATTAAAATTGAGATATGCGTTTCGCGCGTGTTCCTTCCTCTGCCTCCTCTTCTTCTTCTTATTTTATCGTCCCGCGCTCGTATGTGCGCCCCTCCCGTAATCTTTGCATTATCCAAGAGAGAAAGAGAGAAACGACGAGGACGTAATGGAGCAAAAGGCGTGGTATACGTGTCTGGTTCAGGAGTTTCCAATGGATGCCTCGCCGATGTGTGCATAAAGAGCGATTATTAATGTTTCGCGATTTTCTCGCGTATTAGAGGCCGCGGGAGAGAGAGAGGAAAAAAGAATCGGCGTAACTGTTAAGCTCGCGGGGGCACCATAGCGCCGTAAAGTTTAAATCGGTGTATGGTATATATAACGGGCGCGAGAGCCGCGTTCGAACGTTTAAACTGTATTCCGAGCTCGATTCCATTTTTCCTCTTGTTTTCTTTTTTCTTATTTTTGCCGGGCTAAGGGTGTGGGAAGGATGGAGCGAGGTAAGGGGGCAGCAAAATAGCGCAAAATTGCACGTGGATCGCGTGGTCCCGCGCGGATGGCGATTTCGAGAGTATACTTTACGAGCGCATTGTTTGCTCGGCGGTAATTCAATAACGGACCGCTCTCTACCTCTCTCTCTCTCTCTCTCTCTTTTGAAACAGAGAGAAGGAGAGGGAGGCTCTGTAGAGTGCGAGTTGTCGATGTTACGTAATTACGTAATTTCACTTATTTTTTGCCGCGATACGCATTTAGCTTTGCTCTCGATATATATAGTATCCCGAGAGAGCGGCTTTTGCACCTCTTTCTCTCTCGTGCGCTTCTTATTCCATTTCTTCACGCTCGCCTAAAATCTGCAATTACCCCTGCACACGCGCTCTCTCGCCACACCTTCAGCTTTTTTATTTTTACATCTTTCTTTTTTTTTGCTTTGTTCAAACTACTTCTTACTCGCTCAATATCCCCATAACAAGCCGAGCACTTGACATTGCAGGCGTAATCGCGTCTAAATCTGCCCGAGCATCCGAGGTATTGTATAATTGACGAGAAAGTAGGTCGATACGTATTAGCCGATGGATTTATATTACGCGCGCGCCGGCAATTATCCATAGGCCGGACGCGATAGTAAGATTCGCTCGGGGCCGCGGGCGTAACTCCCGGCGCGCAGCAAAATAAAAAAGGAAACGAGGAAAAGTAAGCAGGCTAAGCTCCTGCAGACACGCGTCCTCGTTAATTTTTCATTCTTCTTATTTGCAAAAATCCAGCACGCGCTTGTCCAGGATAAACTAGTTCACGCGATATCATTGCTATGCGGCTAGAGACGCGCACGTGCTAAAGAGGAGGGACGATCAAGCGCGTATTCCCTATAGCGGCGGCCGCTATAAAAGCCGAATTCCAGCTCGACGTCGCCAAATATATCGCGCCTCCTCTCTCTCTCCACCCACTCGTCCCGTCAGACGCGTGGCCGTCGCCAAGGTGCGCACACCCACTGCCCTCACTATATCGTTGCCTCATACGCGTGGGCTGTACATTATGCCGAGCTGGACGTTGCGCGATGGGAATATTGAAAAAAGAGACGAGAAGAGCTTCGAAGGGGGGCAGCTGTACACCGGTGGACACGATGTTACTCTAGTCGTGTTTATTGCTGTTGGCACACGGCCTGCGAGGAGAAATGATATGCCGGCGCGCGGCCTGCTTTAGCGCCTGGATCGAATGACAATTGATTTCGGTTTGATCTCGCTCGCGTTTTATACGCACGGCGTTATAGGCTGTGACTCTATTCCATTATGCGTAACGGGAGTACATTCTGTTTGTTTTGTTTTTTTTTAAGCGAGCGAAGAGCAGGCGCGAAATGAGATATCGCTATATTAGCGCGTGGAAGAGCGACAAGCCCGCGCGGAATTAATCAAACGCCAAAGTTGTATACGAGTCAATTTCGGCGGGGCCTGCTATCGGTCCAACCAATCTCGGAACGTTCTACTGATTATTACGTAAAGCCTCCTCTCTCATAGCCAGCCGCCTCTGTCTCGAGTGGTCAGTTTTGGTATACACTCGACTGACTCACGCCGTATAAATTACAGGGCGAAATATGGCGATCGATCGTGAATTTCGAAGACAAATAAAAATTAGCCGGCAAATGGAAATGCCTAATATAGACTTGGCGCTTATGTACTCACGAGGTAAGCGTATATAGCGCGAGGGAGTTACGCAACCCTACGGGCTGAAAACTCAATAAACACCGGCAGCTGGGCCCCGGTATACCCGCATGAACACACATATAATGTGTAAAAGCTCGTGTCCTCGCGTAAACAATAACACGAATTTTCACTCAGGCCTCCCGCATCTATCGCTAATCCGATACGACATTTAGAGCCTGGCGATTAGCTGCAGCACACTCCTCTGTGTAACGTATATATATACAGCTTGCTTAATCCTCCTCGGGGGCAATCATAAAACTCCAAGGAAAAACGAGCATTCTCATTTCTATATACCTGCAGTAGCCTCGCTCACCGTTACGTACATCTATCTCTCTCTCTCTCCCTTGGCACGGTATAACGCAATACACTTAGCTCGGCTTAATTTCTCAAATTTTTCAATTTACCCGCTGTAATTGCAAACACCTCGTTCCTCGGATTAACCCTATGGGTGTGCCGTAGTTACAAGCCGATATTCCACTCATCAGCGCTTCGCTCGCGAGCAAAACGAGCGGAAAATCCGTTTTCTCTTCTCTCGGCATACAATCACACGGCGGTAAATGGTAGTTCTCCAGTCGCTCCCGCGCGGTTCGTCCATTGTCCAGCACACGGCGCGTGTAATGTCGCCACGGATTTACGGGCGAAAAGCCGACGTCGCGCACACACACACACACACACACACACACACACACACGTTCGAAATCGAAAGTCGCGGTTTGTGCTATGTAACCCTCCCCCTTTCAGTAAGGGGCGGTGTAGCTGGGGGGGACATGGTTTAAGCGACACGGGGAATTCCGTTATCGGCAAGCCCCGGCGTTGCGTGATTTACGCGCTTTCGGCAGCCAAACTATACCTTCCAGCATTGTCCGGCACCGGAGACAGGAGAGAGACCGGGTGGTTAGGCGCGTGACTATTTTTTTTTTGGCGCGCGTATAGGAAAACTCGCAGCAGCAGCTGGTATAACCTGTTCTCCATGCCTTAAAACTATTCGTATCTGATCTCCTGGGCTTTTTGAAGGATCGATCCACGCGTTTTTAGCCAGCCCCCCCACAATTGTCGTTTATCCCTCGGGCATTTATTTATAACCGCACGTATTTATAAATGTCGATTCTCGAGAATGCAGCTCTTTCTCTCTCTCTCGTTTATAGCGCGGCTATTGTAAATGTTTGACGAAAACATATCTATATATAAAAACAAAGCCTGTATACCTACTTAAATTCCCTGGCCTTGCTTTTTTTTCGTAGAGCTCCCGAGCCGTTGCGTCATGCTACGGGCACGCGCGCGGATAAGTTTATAAGCGAGAAAGAGAGCCGTGTTTGGTGGGCGATCCGTCGGAATAAAATAGACAAAAACAAAAAGGAGGCTCGTGGCGAAACTTCGAGTGGAGTGTATCAGTCGCCAAGGGCGCACGCTAAGAAGATCCTTCCCGGCAGCCAGTGTTGGGGATACTAAAGCCGGTTTCTCGGTGGATTTTTTTTTAAAAAGCTCGGGCCTGTATCTTTTCGCATCGTGATATTTGGACGTTGAGTTGTTTTTTTTTTGCAAGGGTTTAAGAGCCTAGCCAGAGGTGTCCGAGTGGGAGGGAACTTTGAAAATTGAAGCTCGCTTTTTTAAAGGATGCGCGCGCGGGCAGTTTACGGGAAATTACACGCTCTCGGGCGGGGACTGAGAAAGAGAGATCGTAAAACCTCGTATACAGATCTTATCCCGAAAAATCTCAAATTACACTGTCATCTTCGTTCTTTTTCAGTTTTTTTTTTTGGTTTATGTCAAGGACCTTAGGCTTATAATTTTAAACAATAATAAAATTTACAATTTTCGTTGTTATTGCTGCTTGGATTAATTTTTCTTTTATTTTCAACTTCATTAACGAAACGACGTTTAATCCGGATTTCAATTAAATTTCAGATAATTTACAGTTGTACGTTACGCGTAAATAACAGATTACACAGTGCACTCTGAATGATTAAATAAAAAAAAACGAAAGAGAAAAAATAATTCCGCGAGTAATCGATCACCGACGCTCGCACTAACTACACTCGCGCGCGCTTACAGTTACCTACTCGACGTTACATTCGCGAGTGCATTAAGCCCCACTCCCCCCTCGGATCGTTCCGACGCTAATTACTCGAATTACGAGCTTATTATTGAATCTCCTCGCACCTTTCGGCCGCATCGCAAAAAGGCCCGTCTATCCAGCAAACCCCGCAATTTTATCCTTATTAAAAAAAAAAACGAAAAAAAAAACAACACTTCGTTGTTTCCCATTTCATCCTCAAACTTCTTCTCCCCACCAACGTACACGGACTAAATGAGATAAAAAAAAATGCAGATGCCGTCTACACAGAACAGGGGGGCAATATTGCCCGCTCGTAATACACTACGAGGAGGTCAAAAATCTCATATCTCGCGCTCGGCATCCCTTCCTCTCCCCCTTCCTGGGGCTCATTATCGTCACGTCGATCGTCCGGTAGCCATCGTCCGCGAAGCTCAGCAGCACTGCGCTGGAACCGAAATCCTTAAAGCGTAACGCGTCGTTGGGAATGCAAAACCTAGCCGGCTCTCTCTCTGGCTGGCCCCCCTCCGGGTCAAGCGCACCGCGTAGAGAGAAAAGAGAGTTGGAGAACACAGTGCAACGAGAAAGAGCGAGCGAGAAAGAGAGAGAGAGATAGCCCGGTATTTCGCCCCGGTATAGCTCGCAGTGCGTCCGTAAACCAAAAGTTTCGTGCCCAGAGGCCGGTCGCTCATTACGCTGCGGTGAACGCGCTCTCTCTCTCTTTCTCTCTCATTTTCGCGTCTAATTTCGCGTTTTCAGTGTACGCTCGAGGGCAGTAAGGGGGGGAGTCGAGGAAGGATAGGCATACGCCTTGCCAATTTAGCGAGCGCCGTGCACCGTGAACGGCAGGACACGACCAGGGGGGGTCTGAGGAAAGAAGAGAAAGGCGTGGGGGGGGGGCGGCAGGGGGCTATCTCTATATTTTTTTACGCGCCGCGGCGCATTGCGTAACTGTCCGCGCGACCAAGGAAGCGCGCCCGGCCGTAATAACTGTTTTTCCCTTCTCCCCTCCCTCCGTGGTGTGCCGATCATCGTCGTCTCTCTCTCTCGTCGCGTCCCTTCGAAAAGCACCATGCGTTCTTCGGGGAACTTATATGTGCACCTCCTTCTACCCCCCCCCCGCCAAAAAACTTCTTTGGAGATCTTCCATTGGAGATATGCGTGTGTGTACGTGTATGTATATTGTACAGTAGGGACGCGCTTTTGAACACAGGATCCGCGCGAGGATGGTAATAAATTATGATCGCTATACACGCGCTTGGAACCGTTAATTTATCAGACATGCATCTCCGGCCTACACGTAGACAGACAGACGCGGGCTCACTGAAAATCGGTGTGCATCTGTGTACATATACGTATACACGAGTCGAACGAGCTGTACTCTGTTCTCTGCGTTGGGAGTCGTTAAAAAAAAAAATAATAATAATTTCAGCGGATGAGATGTAGGCTAGTCTCTCCCTCTCTCTCTTGTTATTGTTTTTTTTTCCTCGTACAGCACACAGTGTACGTGGGGGGGGGGGCATTGTAATTAAACTAGGCTTCCCAGGCCGCCATAGCTGCTCAAAGAATTGAAAATAGAAAGTTTCGGTTTATTAGCGAAACCGAGAAAGCATCGTAGCTCGCACTGAGGCGGCGATGTACGTATTGTAGCTCGTTTAAAACCTGCCACGTGTATCGTAAATGCAGCACAACTCCAGTTAGGATTTCAATACAGCCGCGCCTGTGTGTCGATCTACAAAGCAAAGTCTCATTCTCTCTCGCTCGAGAGAGGATACATTTCGAAAGCTGCGCGTGCGAAAGGAATACTCTCCCCCTCGTTGCACTCGAACACGCGCGCTCACGCATAAGAGACGTTGAGAGGAGAGAGAGTCAAGTTGCGAAAACTATAAGCGGTGTGCTGTCGTTGCAGGCGAGCTCGCAGCTGTTGGACACGGAGTTCCAGCCGACGGTGATGGCAATGTGCCAGCCCGGCTACATGAACATCCGCGTCAACTTCACCCAGAACTTCGTCGGGGCGGTCCACGCCCGGGGCACGTCGCCCATCGCCAAGGACAACCACTCGACCAAGGATTACCGCAAGCCCCCGTGCATGGTAGCCGGCAACGGCTCGAAGCAGGTCAGCTTCACCGTCGATCTCTTCGCCATGCCCGACTCGCCCGACTACTGCGGCATCATCGTCAATAACGTGAGTTATATATCAATAAACGTCCCTCTTTCCTATTGTCTTGGTGTATACGCGCGGGGATAGAGATGTTTGAAAATGTCCGAACTTGCGCGCCTTTTGGCCGATTGTATAGATTCGATCGCTCTCGAAAGTATTACGTAACGTAAAAAAAGCTGCCTCTGACTGTTTACGGGCAGGCACGCGCGGCTATCGGTATTTTTTAACCGAATCGAGTTGACGTGTTTAAATCCGTTGTTAAAATAATAGATAAAATTCCGGGTTGGCCATCAGTATTGAAAAAAAAAAGAAAAATTTCACTCGCAAAGGCCATATCGCGATTACGAAATTATAAATATTCGGTATTATTAAGTACAATTGCATTTTGCCACGAAAAAAGTGGCGTAAGTCATGCGAGGGCGGACTTTCAGCTGAGCACGATAACGAAACCTTATACACACCGCGAAAAGCGAAAGAGAACAGCATTCCGCAAGGGTTGGAAATTAAAATCGCGCTAATTGCGCGCTCTTGCCGACATCAACGAATTCTTTTTACGACCATCAAAACCTTCGAGTCTCTTCTCTCTCTCTCTCTCTTGCTCTCATTAATTACGCATGCGATACCTTTTTTACGCGCGATCGAAAATTATGAAGCTCATGTCGGCGTGGCTGTCGCGATTAAAAAAAAAAAAAAAACGAAAGCGATCGATCGCGCGATTAAAATTCACACCGAGACAAGGAAACGATCAAGCGAGAGCCCTCTCTCTCTCTCTTAGCCGTCAAGTGGCTTCATAAACATCCCTCTCTTAATTTTCTTTCTTTTTCCACAGCGTACGGACGAGCGCTCGATCTCGATCGCCGTGAGGATACACAAAACGCTCGAGCTCGCGGACGACAAGTTTTACGTAATAACCTGCGGCAACACGAAATTCAGGAACGCCAGGTAGGGATATGTGGCTTTTTGCTTTCTCGAGTTTACGTGTATACATATACGTGCGACGAGAGTGGCCAAGTTACGCAGAGAAAAATAATGAGATAGAGATCTCGAATGGAAAGTGAAAGAGACGCGGATGACCATTTTATTTATTTCTCTCCTCGTTGTTTTTTCCTTTCTTTTTTCGTTTCGCTGATTCGAAAATAATTACCGCGATGGCGGGATGTTACGAGTATAGCGGAGAAAGTGCGCGGTCACGGTGGGCACGGAATTGCTTTTAAAAAGCGACGCCGCGCGGTATAGGTCGTCGACTGCGACACGGAATTGCCTCGTTTTACTGCGTTACATTTGATTTTTGTTTTTTTTTTTTAAACAAATAGAAAAAATAAATAATGTTTCGAATAAACTGTTTGTTTTTTTTCTCTCTCTCGATAAAAACGAATAAGCTGACACTCAAGGGCGCGCGCGTGATTCCCTTCGACTTGTGTTCGTCGAATTAATTCAAATCAATTCCGCGGGAGGGCACTTTGCAATTACGTCGAGCTCGAGAAGCTATATACACTGGGCCCGCGAGCGCAGGAAAAGTGCGTCTCGCGTGATTTACATGAAACTTTTTGCGCCCGAGCTCGCGAACAATTTATACGTATCTTGTTAAAAACGACAAAACGCGGGAAAATAAACGAGCGCTCCCGCGACGTCCCAATGAATAATCCGACTATCCTTTGCGTTTTTGTTTTTACGCAATCACTTATTCGACATCCATATAATTATCCTCATAAAATAATTAGCCAAGCTCTCGGGCAGTATGCAGAATAAAACAAATTCGAAACGGACGAGTTTTAAACTATGCATGCAAAAATAAAGGAGAGTAGCAAATTGTCGAGACAAAAGAAGAAAAAAAAAAGAAAGCAGACGAGAACTGCGAAGATTCGAATGAAAAAAAGTCCGCGTAGACTCGCTCGGACGCTGGAGAAACCGGCTCCGGTTTAGCGAGCAACGTGTCCCCCATTGATGCCCTGCGGGCGCTAATGCTCTGTATGTGTGTGCCGTAGGAACGAGACGGCCCTGGTGTCCTTGCGACTGCTCGACGGGCCGCGACGAGTGCAGGAGGCCATTTTCGGGCACAACTACACGCTACGCGCCGAGATCTCGCCGGTCGACGGTGAGTAGACGCGCCTGCATATATGTATATATGGTAGAGAGCGAGCCCAGAGCGATTGCTTATTGCGCAAGCGCTCCCATTGAGCTTGCGAGAGCGAGTGAGCTTTTGCGAAACGCGACTCTACATTGGCTTCTCTATACTTTCAGATACCTTTGGCTTCAAGGTCAAGTCTTGCCTTGGCTTCGACACCGACAACCATAACGTCACGATAATCGACGACCGAGGGTAGGCATTTGTCTCGATTATTATTCAGACGAGAATGGAATTCCGAGCTTTTCTTACCCATTTTTTCTATTCTTTTTTTTTCAAATATCAAGATGTCCTGCCAAGTACTCGAATTTCATCACCAAATTCACTTACGACCGCGACGCTGGTACGGCCGAAGCGACCCTGTCGGCCTTTCGCTTCTCCGACACGCAGAAGCAGCTTCACATCCAGTGCGAAATAGTCCTCTGCAAAGGTACGCTTGCATTTGAATTTTCAATGTTTCTCAATGCTCGTCTCTGACCATCCGTTATTGTTATTATCACACGTACTTGCAGAGACCTGCGGCGAGCCAATCTGCGACGGGGACGAGGGCGCCAACACCAAAGCCATCGGCTTCGCCAAGGGACAACTCGCCCGGGAAGAGGAGGCTGTCCTTCACGCCGCTACGAGCGTCTTCGTCCTCAGTCCCGGTGACACACCCAGTGAGTTAAATTCGCCCGCAGATGTTAAACTAGTCTACCACAAAAATCCGATACTCGTACTTATCCCTCGTGTTATACGCAGTGCTGCAGCCGTTGTGCGAGGACGCGGTCTACCCGAGCTGGCTGCTCTGGCTGGCGATAGCGTTGGGCGTGCTCCTGCTGATAATGTTCATAATCAACGTGTTCCTCTGCTCGGCGATGACCTGCAGCTGCGCTCGCACCGAGATCATCGAGAAGGAGCCCTCGATCATCGAGGATTACGATCCTTATCGAAGCTGGCACGGATCGCAGTACGGCTCCAGGTTTGACTCTTTTTCACACTCATATTCCAGCGCTTTGACATTCGATGCCTGATATTTTCTTGACCCCTGTAGTGTATACGTGAAAAGTCAGCCGGTTTAGTTTTTTTTTCGAATCATGTGTTAAATCTTTTTTTTTCTTATGCGTTGATAACATGGAATTAGTCATCTTTAACGATAGCGTTCGAGACAGAGCTGAAATTTCGATTGTTGTACCTTTTGTAGCGAGCATTGCAATTAACGAAAGCAAAAAAAAAACGAACTTTTTTCAATGAAACAACACAAAAATTATTTAAAATATTTAATTATTTTCAGAATTGTTAATGTCACACATTTAAATTAAAATATGAGCATTGTAATGTTAGTAAGTATAGAGAAGTGAAATTGAATGCGTTAAAAAGAGAAAAAAAAGTACGTGCAGTATAACGGCATTCATTGTTTTTCTACGTATTTTTTTTTTTAATTTTAGCTTTTACATAACTTACGCTGCTCTACAATCAAATAAGAATCTGCATGTGCAAGAAATTGTACAGTTTATTAACCATGAATAATATTGTAAAGTCAATTTTGTTTCACAAGTCTCCTAGAATAGTTTATGTGAATTAATTCATATTAACTCGTGCATTCATTCATTTTTCACGTATTTGTTCATTTGTCTTCTACAAGTTACGATGAGTAATATACGTATATAAACAATAAATAATGTTTAGCTCTAAATTACATTTATATTTAACTGCAATAATTATTATGTGAAGGAATTACGTGTCTAGACTATTGTATATAGAAAGTGACATTTTTTTTAAAAAATACATCATTTGGCATACATCCATGTCGTAAATAAAAAACAAAACAAAATCATTATACACGCTATTGTTCTCGAGTGAAACATAAAGATGTCCATAAAGTCACAAATCTCGATTCTTTTTCAATAGTGTTACTCCACAACAATAGCAGATTAGAATAACAAAATAAAATCTTCGAAACGTTTATTTAACATCGCAATATCGATTTCCCAGGTACTCGCTGAACGGCAAGCCAGGCTACACGTCAGGAGGCTCAACGATGAACTCGACGCGCTCGATCTCGACCAACAGCGATCATTACGCGATCGTGCACTCGCGACCAGGCAGTCGATACTCCGGGCCCGGGCACAAGCAGCAGTCGCATCACCATCATCATCGAGGACCCTCCTCGAATCTCGGCTCTCACTACTCGGCCAAGTGAGTCTCGAGACGAGTGCTCCAGTGACGAGACTCGCTCAGATCGCTGTAGTGAGAGAGCCTGTGCGCCGATAAAGCTCGTTTCTTAGCCTCGCCGATCGTGAGACTAAACCACGAGAGGGATAGAGAGGGAGCTCGGCGCTTTAATAAGACTTTGCAAAATCCATTATATATGTTACTCCGACGCGTCTGGTACTCGCTGATATTTTATTATCATTTAAATTTGTAATAAAGATTGTTTCGCGCGAGTCCACGCTACGCGATGAATATTCAAAATAGCTTTTCAAATTAGATTGAAAACTAACCGATTGATTTACTTGTAGTGTCTTCTCGTAACTTATTTAACATAGTCTTCTCGAGCGATTATATATACGTATGTGTAGTCTCTGATGACGACAGTGTGTCTTGTTCTGATGTTTTTTTTTCCTCCAGCTGTTTGTACTACGAGTGTAGTACGAAAATTTACAAAACAATTACAAAAGATCGAGTTTGCGTGGGAGTTTCGTGGCGTTCCACTGTGTAATTATGTCATTCGAACGTTTGTGCTTTGAAAAATGGGAATACGTTTATTAGCGTCTTAAAAATCCTACGATGTGCAATATACAACGCGAACGCGCGTTTTTAAATGTGGCGCATGCAATAAATATATCGATAACGATATAACCGGTTTAAAATGCCGCTGTATAACACGTGAGATGCCTTTTTGATAATGTTTTGCGCGACTGCGTGCGTGCGTATGTAAAACCGAGAGCGCTAATATCCTACTAAATAACTGTGCTACCAACTACTACTTACCCTAGCGACATATATTTTTTATTCGAGACGCAATCCTTATCTGTCTCAAGCCCATTATCATATAACTCTATTGTAAAAAATATCTTTACTTTAAAGTAACGTACGTAAAAATATCGAATATCTTTACGCATAGATTGTATTAAGGAAAAATCTAAATAATATGCGAGTATAATAATGCGCGAAAATCAAATTTTCGGGCACATGCGTAACTCGCGTCACACTTATTCGAAAGCTCGTGCGTTTCGCATGAGTTTTACGCTTTACCGTTATGTGCTGTAAGGTTTTGATAAATGGCGATAGCGGCATCAAATGCGGCATTCGCTTGTTGAGCTAAAGCGACGAGTGTAACATTTTAACACTTTACTTATGATAATAGACTGAGCCGAAAGAAAGAAAAAAGAAGTTTTTATATAAAACATTAAAAACTGAAATTTGTACATTTAAAAAAAACTAATAATTGTGTAATAATCATTAATGATACGTGAATATAAACATTTAAAATACTAAAAATACAGGTGTTGAATTGATTTTCAGTTTCAGAACTTGCTTCCACCGCCCCCTTTTGACTTACGTACGACCTGTGTTTGTTGGTACTCGAATCAAGCCAGTGGCGACTTTATGGATCGCGTGTAGTATCTATACGTAGAAAAATGTACCGGCATCATCTACCTTACCGACGTAATATAGTTTTTGATTATTCCGGTAAGGCCCAAATTAGTAGTACCGTGAGGACTTGTAGTACAAAATTTTAAAAAAGTAATATCCCTGGTATACAAAAAATCCTTTAATTAAAAAAATTTATATTAATTTTTGTGGGTCAAGACTCTTTTTAAAGTGCTGAAAGTATCACAGCTTCTAACTTCGTATCGTTATAGACATAAGCCACTAAATCGTACGTGAATTAAATACTATAAAGTGTTTTAAAATGTCTCTTTGTTTCTTATCAAAATATTATGAAAAACTAACTTGTCTGGATAAAGAAGATCAAATCGTTATGCTCGGCACTTTTTAAAACGACCCAATTTAGTTTTGCGAATGTACATTAGCACACCGGCACAAGTCTGCGACGTACATCAAAATCTCGTCGTGATAGGTTCAACCGGTTTTTAAGATCGAGAGTATCATAACTTTGGTCAAATATATATCTTGTTTACAAGGGATGCTGTATAGAAAATATATATTGCATTTTAAATTTATTATAATTTATAGAAATATTTATAGTCAGTATAGAGATGGACCCGCAAGTTCAAATAATCAAATAAATTTTTTCTAATACTTAAAAAAATAAACTTTGCCGTATTCTCATGATTTCACAGCTTGAACGTCGATGTTTCAAACTTGCCGTAAAGTTTAAACCTTTTGTTAAAAAGGCAGTCTTTTTATGTGATTACAATAATTATTAATAAATAATATTTGATACGTATGTAACCCAACCGACTTTGATTCTTTTGGAACACGTCTTACTTCATCGCATTTTACAACAGATGGCGTATTAGAAAATATCCTACAAGCATCTAATATTCAAATATTTATATGACAATTAGGAAAAATTTGATACGACATCTATTGCAATATAAAGTAAACTAAAAATCGTTCCGACAGAATCAAGATCCCTAGAGCCCTGATTGGAGTCGACGGCTCCAAAAGCAGCCGCCCAGACCAACCCATGCCTGAATGTAAGCAACAAGCAAAAAGGTGTCTCGCGGTGGTGGTGATGGCGCTGCTGCTTGAGAAAAACGGAGCAGCAGCAGCAGCAACCGTCGTCGCGCGCAGATAAGCCTGCACACATGCACAGTGATTAAGTGAGTCCGTCCGTGAGATAGTCGTCTCCGACTCCAACCTCCAACGAAACTCCGAGTACTCCGAAGTCTCGGCTCAGCTGCTGGTCATCTCCTTTTGCGTCGCGCTCTCGGCATTCGAACGGACGCGCATTGTGAACGAACGAGGTTAGCTAGAATAACAAGGAGGAGACAAGCAGTGGTTCGTTTGTTACTCTCCACATGCTCGTTTGCCCACTTTGTAGATACTTGTCACCTAAATACTCTATATTCATGTAAATAAACACACATCTATCCAGGTGAATACTACATCGAATTCGAACTGCACAAGCGTGATCATGGCTGCCGTGGTAGATGAGGTCGGCAAGTCGGCGGAGAAGCTCGTAGACGAGGAAAAAGACGACGAGATCGTGGACGAAGGCGAGGCTGCCGGGGCTGAGGGATCCAAGAAGAAGAAGAAGAAAAAGAAGAAGAAGAAGGCCGGTAGGTGCTGCCGATACATTGCCCATAGCCTAGCGCACCTTCCTCGATTCGCACATCACGTGTTGCGCCTTCTCCTTCTCCTCCTCCTCTTCTCGTGCTCTCTCCTTTTATCCGCTTGCACTCGGCATCGTCATTTTCATTGGCTTGCGATTCTTTGCGCCGCTCGCCGAGCATAATATCAGTTCCACGTTCCGCGGCAACCTCAGCTCGAAATCCGAAAGCACGAAAGCCGCGCTCTCCGGGCGAAACACGTGCTCACTGCTACCTCCTCGCTGCGCCCTGGCTCTCCGTTTCTCTTTGGCGCCGAATTCATTCTCTTTACTCTGTTCTTGTTTATCAGGTGCTGGAGAGGCAAGCGCCGACGTGCCCGAGGGTGAGGAGGACAAGCCCAAGGAAAACATACCCGTTCAAGGTGTTTACCCGTTTAACTGTAATACAACATAAGCGTATGCTCGGCAGGAAATAATAAATAAAGTCATGTGTGTTTTCAGCTGGCGGAGAGGTGGAAGAAAACGATGCCGAAGAAGCCGCTGAAAATGGCGGGGACGCCGACGAGAAGAAGAAAAAGAAAAAGCGCAAGAACCGAGGAAAGGGGGGCAAAGATCCTATTGCATTCCCGGTAAGCTCCTACTATCCAGATGGGAATTACCCGATTGGCGAAATAATGGACTATCCACCGGCTACGGGCATCGACGAGCAAAAGGCTCGTGATAGATTCACGAGCGAGGAGGCCCGTGCGCTGGACCGCATGCAGAATGACATTTACAACGAAGCGCGCTTGGCCGCGGAGGCGCACAGGCGCACCCGCAAGCACATGCAGCAGTGGATCAAGCCGGGTATGACAATGATCGAGATCTGCAACGAGCTCGAGGAGACCGCGAGGCGGCTCATCGGCGAAAATGGCCTCAAGGCTGGATTAGCTTTTCCCACTGGCTGCTCGAGGAACCATTGCGCGGCCCATTATACGCCCAACGCCGGTGACACGACGGTCCTTGACTACGACGATGTGACCAAAATTGATTTCGGAACTCACATTAATGGTCGCATTATCGACTGCGCATTTACCCTGGCATTTAATCCAAAGTACGATAAACTTATTGAAGCTGTTAGAGACGCTACCAACACTGGTATCAAAGCTGCTGGTATCGACGTGCAGCTTTGCGACGTTGGAGGCGCCATTCAAGAAGTCATGGAGTCTTATGAAGTCGAATTGGATGGAAAGACTTATCAGGTATGGAGATTTTTTCATATATTTTTGTTTGTTTTATTTTTTTCATTTTTAATGTAAACGAATGAATAATTAAAACGGGCATTTTGTTTATGTGATATCTTTAATTACAGGTCAAATCTATCAGGAATTTAAATGGACATTCTATTGCGCCTTATAGAATCCATGCTGGTAAAACCGTGCCTATTGTTAAAGGAGGAGAATGTACCAGAATGGAGGAAAATGAATTTTATGCTATTGAGACTTTTGGATCTACAGGACGTGGCGTTGTTCACGATGATTACGACTGTTCTCATTATATGAAAACGTTTGATGCTGGTTACGTTCCATTAAGGCTACAAAGTAGCAAGTCACTACTGAATACAATTAATAAAAATTTCAGTAAGATTTTGTTTGTTTGCGATATAAAGATCAATCATTGATTTGCAGTAAAATTATTAATTATTATTGCGTTTTGAATTTGTAGGTACACTTGCATTTTGTAAACGTTGGCTGGATCGTATTGGTTGCACCAAGTATCAGATGGCTCTCAAGGATTTGTGTGATAAAGGTGCAGTTGAAGCTTATCCTCCACTTGTTGATGTCAAGGGATCCTATACTGCGCAGTTCGAGCACACGATTGTGCTACGACCCACTTGCAAGGAGGTCATATCACGAGGCGACGATTATTAAAACACGAGTCTCAAATAAATTATCAACTTGATTGCCAAAGTAACATTTGTCTGCACGAGCGTCCATACTCGACACTCGCATAACCGTAAGAGCTTTGAATAAAAAAAATATGAAAATAAAATGCAGTGCAAAGTTAGTATTTGTACAGTATTGATCGTCTGTTGGCGCTAGAGTTGATAATTTAATTTTTAAGTATAATTAAGAGTTTATTGCCTGATTTTTTAAAAATATTTTTATTGCGTTAATGGCATACTCTGTAATGTTGTTTGACTTGCGTGTGAGTGAATCAATCATTTGCTCTGACTTATTTTTAGGGGAGCAGAAAAAATAATACTTGATTCCAATAAAATAATTTCAATTTATATTTGACGTCTTTCACAATAATCTTTCTATTTTCTTTAAAATCTATAATACCATACAATCATTAATCGGAGATCGTAATAATGAGGAAAAAAGAAAGAAATGGCTAAATTAATTTGAGTTCTCGTAAACATTTAATACCGAACTATTCTTTTCTAGAGTCTTGTCACTTTTTCTTTAACTCTACAAACTCGGGTAAGATGTAATCCGGCCAAAGTTTCAATAAGTCTACGTTGAATACGATTTTTAAGATAATATAGTACAAGTAAGGCCTTAATTTGAAGAAGACTCGCAAGAAATTCCGTGTTTATGCGGCTCGTAGACCGGGAGATTTGCAGTACTCTCATTTCGTCTTGCACCAGCTGGTTCCGAAATCCACGTGAATTAGTCGCCAGCCAAATATTGAAGGAATCTACGCCGTTCCAGTCCGTCGTAAGTCGGTTTCGCATTTCCTGAATTATTTACACCTTATGTTACACAGGTATAATCTAATGTTATAGAGTAACATTGATCTTTTGATAGATGCTTCGCTACTACTCTCTCCCTATGAGTTCATATCGTTATCCGTCTTGTAAATGAAAAGAAAACAGCGCGATATTCCAGAAGCGCTGTCCATGCTCTAGCTGTCGTCGTCGTCTTATTCACCGCGGAACGCAAAATGTAAAGTCATCTTTTATGTCAAGAGTGTGGAAGCGTATCGGCGCGTCAGTATGGGCTGCCATCGCGCTGTTCATTGCGATTCAGTGCGCGACCGCAATTTCGCCCTTGCGCTCGCTAAAGGATTCACTGGCTCCGTTGGCTGGGACTGTTGCTGCAAATATCGTAACATTCGGTTAGGCGAACAATTGCGTGACAAGTGAATTACAATGAGCTCAAGCATAATTATAATGAATATTGACAATTACCGATTGTAGTAGATGTTTTGCTCTCTGCTCAATGGCACGCTGCAGAGCGGTCCGAGGATCATTTTTGTGGGATTCCTCCTGATTTCGTTCGGCTTCCTTTCGAGACACCATTTCTCTGTGTCTTTCTAACGCGCGTTGAAGCTCACTTTTTTGATTTAGAACATTTTTCCCTCTGCAAACGTATTTTTGTGAGTTTTTCATTTTATTTGTATAGTTAGAAAAAAAAAATTGGTTGACCTACATTTTTTGGTTAAACAGCAGTTCTCTGTGAAGCTCCTTGTGACTAGACGAAGTCATGCAAGGATTGTAAGGCTTGCGGGGTAGTATTAAGCCATCTGGGCCCATATGCGGCGCAGGTGGCGGCGGCGGCGGAACACCCAGAACTGGGGCCATTATGTCCTTGCCTGAAAAATAAATAGTATTTATAGCACACATCTAAAAATAATGACTCCACATTTTGTATCTATTTTATTTATCTAATTAAGCTGTGATTTATAACAGATCGGGAGAGGGGGGTGGGGGGGGGTGGTAAGAATAAGGAGACCTTCGAGAAAAGCAATCCTAGCGCGCACAGAGGCGGCAGGGCCATCCGGGGCTGCAGCCTCCTCCTCGGGCTCATCTTCCCCGTCGTCCAAGTAGCCGGACATGGCCGTCGCGCTCGGTCGACTGCAAGCTCGGATGCGTTTATATTTTTTTTTTGCCTCTGCTCGAGCGAAGGGTTTCACCGGCCCCGCCCACGGGCTAATCGGATCTATCGAGTGGGGCGGCAAGGTAGGCGGCGGTAGGCAGGAGTTGTTGCGTGCCGCGCCAAGGTGAGCCGAATGAGGTTACAGCACCGGCCTGCTTTTCCGCTATCTTACACGAATGCCTCCCCTTTCTCCATCGGCGACTCGCCGCCGTCATTTTCTCGCGCGCCCGGAGTTAAGCCCGCGCCAGCCGCTCGCTAGATCGGCTTGCAAATCTCGCACCGCTTCCTCCCCCCGATTATTCCCTTGACCCTTTCACCATATATCTATACGTCATACGTCAGCCCGCCTGCGGCTCTCTATATCTATTTAGATGCATGTGCGCGCGCGCGCGCGCGCGTGTGTGTGTGTCATGAAGCGTGCGAAACTCTGAAGCTTC
Source organism: Anagyrus pseudococci (assembly GCA_030522585.1). Taxonomy (NCBI): domain Eukaryota; kingdom Metazoa; phylum Arthropoda; class Insecta; order Hymenoptera; family Encyrtidae; genus Anagyrus; species Anagyrus pseudococci. The sequence continues at coordinate 26,620 of JAPYYQ010001423.1, forward strand.
GCAGTGGCACTGTGCAGGGTGCAAATAGATATTATGCATAAACATTTATACATCTATCTATGATAAAACTGTTAAACGATTAAAAAGGAAGTCGAGGAAAAGGATAGAGTGATAGTTTGCAAGTTGCAATTGTAAAGCGAGCTTTACAGGTTTCTGCCTCGAACGTCGAAAGAAACGTTCGGCCGTTCGTTTCCAGGTATAAGGCGTACATCCCGGGCGGATGCCGCAGGCGAAAAGAAATACAGTGTCTCTCTCTCTCTCCCGACGAAATCACATTCCTATATCCCCTGGCTGAGCGAGCGCGGCTGCATAGGAGGGAGTTTCGAGCCGATGCCGAAATTTCGAGAGGAGCCTGACGCTGCTGCCGCTCCTGCATCATCGGATCCCTACGCCGATAACCTCCAGCGCCTCTCCCGAGAAATTATATATCCTCCCTCTCCTCCCTGAGGTTAACGACCGAATATACCTCTGGCTATGTAGAATACTCGTGGCTGCACTACACCCCTGACTCTATACCATTTTCTATGTATACCTCTCTTAATTTCAATGACGATAATAATATGAATAATGAAAATTGTATATGTACAAATAATGGTAATGATATGATTAGAGTTGAGCTATAGATTAAAAGTATATTCAAGCAAATCAAAGCTAAACGTAGACATAGCATGAGATTGGCTGGGCTAAAGCGCACGCGGAGGAGAGGGCGAAAAAGAGAAAATGAGTAAAGCAAGGTTTTTCTGGGAAAACACGATGGTTAATCGAGTCGGCCGGTCCGTCTCTCGAGGCAAAATTTCCCGGCAATTTCCTCGGCGCTTTCGAGGCGCGAGGCTGGAACCGCTGGCGCTGCAGGCGCAGCATCGAGCGAGCCAAGCGAGCAACGACCGGCTGATTTCAATCACGGCCTGACGCCTCTTGCTTCTCTTCCGCGCGGCTGCTGCCTATGCTCTGCTGCATCGTTAAGCCTTAATCGAGGAAGGAGCGATGGCCTCACCTCAAGTCAAGGACTTCCGAGCACCGCCGCGCCAAGCAATTTCCACGCTCATCTTTGCCATAGTCGAAAGTGAAATTTACGTGCCAGTGTCATCCTCATAACCGCATCTCACTTGATGATATGTGTAAGTCGCGGAAGGGCGGGGGGATTATTCGAACGTATGAGTTACACGAGACCATGTAAGTCTCTGCTGTTTATTTTTGTAATGCGTATTATTATTATTTCCGTCTATAAACGCGCACGAAATTCCAGCAAAGAATAAGCACTGCTATTCCTTGCCAGTTGGTTACCTAAAAAATCCAATTTTTTTTTCTAAACACCCGATTATTGATTTGACGAGATGCTTGTATTATTTGTTGATGTTGTATGAATCAAAGTATAGTTATCGGTGCGCTTCTTTTCTTCCTTATTCTTCGAATGTACCGTCTGTTCGGTGAGCTTTCTCTCTGTTTATGGAAGCGCTTACGAGCACATCTTCGCCTCTATGATTGACAAGTTTACGACGTTAGGGTAGATATATATATATATAAGCGGGCAGCTTTCGGCGAAGAAGAAGCGATGCGTAAATCTTTACGACAATTATATATTTAATGCTTTCGCGGTTTTAAGCACCTCCAGAGCGCTGGTCTCAAGCCGCTGGCCATTGCCCCGCGAAGAGACCGGAAAAACTCATAATTATAGCGCGCCTAGTCTTATGTACCATTATATTATTTCTCTTATCGTTACAAAACAGAAAGCAAATAATTCAGAATGCAATCTTTTGTCTATCATCTCTTTGTACACACCGAGAATACAAAAAGTTATCATCTGCTCGTTTTTCTTAATCTTTCATCGTTGTAGTTTGTAATAGTCGACTATCTTTAAATTAACAATATAGTCATGGACGAGGGTCAGAGGGAGTGCGTTCCAGTGCTTTCGTTTTCTTCCAATGCGTGGATACACAAGTGAGCGAGATATTGCACGCACGGTTTGCTCTCGTCAAGCGCATTAACAAGCTTAAAATAAGAATAGTAATGTACTCACTGTTGTTGCAAGTGTCGGACTCGTGGCTGGCTTTGCAGGCTCTGGATGCGCCGTTCGTTGTTACCTGGAAACATCAACAGACAGTTAGACATGTTTACACTAATCGATCGAGCAAGCACATGGCTACTTTCAGACGCTTCAAGTGGGCATGCTCCTCGCGCTCGAGCTTTCATTCGGTGGGCATTGAACACGCTGCATTGGATTAGCAAGCGAGGAAGACCTCTGGCCATTTTATTGAGCTTTTAAAAGCTCGCCATTATTTTTTTTTCAACATCCCGCTTTATTTGTTACTCGTGCGCAGATAATAGTCGTGTTATACTGTTAATATATGACTTTCAATCCTGAACGTCGTGATTGTATTCCCCTGCTAAGGGCTTGCTTGTGCCTTAAACTCTTATATACATCCATTGCAATAAATTAAATAATTTGTTTTTTTTTCACTTTTTTCCCCACATTAATCCGGGAAAAAATGCGGAAGACAAGGTTTTCCAAGGCAAGGGCGAGGTGCTTATAGTCGCGTGCTACAGCATTAGGCTTTCCGCTTCGTCGCCCCGCTCGCATCGTCGGGCCATCGGCAAATTGTAAAAGCGATAGCGCTGTCGGAACGGCAGGTTTTTTCATCACGAATTTTCAACCTAAAATTTCCGCCGCTCAGAGTTGTCACAGCCGCTCGACAAATGACGATTATTGTCAAGCTAATTGTTAACTCGGAGAAATTGTCACTCGAAATCCTCTCTCTCTCTCTCTCTCTCTCTCTCTCTCTCTCTCTCTATCAAGCTGCATTTTAACTCACGAGCGCCGCAGCAATAGCGGATCATACATGCATAGATATGATAAAAAAAACGAACAAAAACTAAATAAAAACATAGAGTTTTTACGGTGAAAAGCAGAAGAGTATAATTGAGAAGGCATCTCTCTCCGTTCGCGAGAGCCGCAGCTCGTTTCCGTAACATCCGCCTGCATATGCTCTCTTGGAACGTAGCAATTAATAAAAGCAACGCGCCTGCGAAAAGAGAGCCGTGAACAGCTGCAAAACAATGGCTCCGGCTGAAGCTGCTGCAGTAGAACACACAGGCCTCTATATCGATAAATCATCCGACACATCCCGCGCAGGGGTATATAATAGCAAGCACAACAAACTCTCAAGCACCGAAGATCATGACAATGGAAAGACAAAGAGAGGTGTAAAGAGGAAGTAGCAAAGCCGCGGCTCTAATGCCGCTGAATAAATCAATAAACTCGGCACTTTGTTCGTCCTCGATCAAAACAGATTGTTCACTCGTCTCGATTGTATATTCATTTCAAATGAGATTCATCCTGCCGGCTGCTCTTCTCTAAAATCCAACTTTTTTCGTTCGTCTGCGCTCGAGTTTTAATATACAACAAAGCGAAATGAGAAGATTTCGGGCAATCGTTTCACGTATAGAGAAGGAGATGAAGAAGAAGCGACTGCATATAATCGAGAAAGTTACATATGTGTAGAATGCATCGCCGTCATCGCTGCTGCAGCAGCAGCAAGAGTATGTAATTTGCCGAACGCTCGAGTTATTTGCTCAGATCTTTCCACTTTCCACGGCTTTGCGCGGCGAGTGGACTAATCGCTTTGTTACTCGGCTATATAGCGCGAGAGGTGGGCACTTTCTATACCTGGAACTGAGTCTCGTATCGCTGCCTCGAAGCTCCGAGGCCCCCACGTGCCACCGGCCTCACGAAATTGCTCGAGCCGATCCGCCGGATTAGAGGCTTAGGCTCTCTCGAGCACCGACTCGCGATTTTTTTCCCCCGAGTCACACGAGTCCCGGAACATTTTCCGCTCTTTTTACAAAATACCCTCGTACATCCTACACGCTAATATCGCCTTCTCTGATTTGCCTCTGCTCTAGTCTTTCCGACCTATCTCGCTTCGTCATTTGTAGAAAGTAATAAATAAAAAGCCCAATAAGCTAATATGTATATTAAACCCAATAAGCGCAATAAGTTTTGCCTCGAGAACCTTTTCCAAGAATACGGGAAAATCACTGGAACCGTTGGGAATTAGATTTAATTCCGTCACGCTTAATTATATTTGCAAATTTTATGAGTAAATTGCACGAACGCTAATTTGGCTCGTTTTTTTTTTAAAGCAAGCCATCGCAAGATAAAATACGACGATTAATACTTTTCGCGGAATAATTTTACTTTCCTTATGTCTACAATTACTTAATTTTGCGAATTTAGCCGTCACGTGTAGGTAGATTAAATTTTCGACCTGCTGTTACTATAAGTTTACCGCATTGAAAAAACAAAAGTCATTTCGGGGCGAATGAAATGCCGGTATATGAAGAAGAGCGTGTCAGTCCAGAGAAAATAATAATAACAAGACAAAAAGCAAGAGCAACAACCGCAGAGAAAAACTGAATAGAACGACAAGAGATTATGAAAACGGAGAAGTTTAATGCAGCCAAGGATCAGATGAAATAAAGGGCGCGTAATAACAAACTTCGATATAGTTTCCAGTCGAACGAGCAAGATAAGATAAATTAGTAGTTTCGTCTGGTTCCGTCCTTGTGCAATGAACAAGACTGCAGCCGAGCGTTTGACTCCATAGCGCGTTACAGCAATAATGACAACAATAGGCATAGCACAACAACAGCAGCATCAGCAACATTTACGCTATGTAATATAAGTATACGCGAATCGTGCAGAGTCTGTGCGAGCGCGCGTGCGCGGCTGCGTGCAGAGTGCCGCGCAGCGTGTATATATAATACAGCCGTTTGAAATAAGTAGAGGGAAAAAAAGGCGCAAGTTAGTCACGGGCGGTAAGCAAGAGCGCATGCACGCAATAGTATACGGGGATGCCCAATAACACGCGTTTCTTCCGACTTGCCTCCCCCTCTCCTTATCTCTATAGAGCCCTGTACTCGGCAGCGACCTCTCTCAAACACGCGGCCGTGTAGTCAAATGAGTTGGCGACAATTAGCCAAGTGCGCGTAAGTGCCATGATATATATACACCTATTGCTAACTCGTGTTTGTTATTCTACCTACCTGCAATATACGATGATTTGGATGATAATGGCGATGGCGGTGGCGTTGATGATGTGGATGGCGGTGATGTCGATAGAGCACGACTAAGCTGCGAGGGCTTACGCAAGAGAGGCGGACGGAGATTGATTTGTTTTCTCTTGCAACACAAAAGATAGATCGGATTCAATTAATCATTTGCATTGGCACGTTTGAGAGAGGAACAGAGAGAAAAGAACATGATCGTCGTATACTAACAAATTAAACTCTTTTTTATTCTCTCTTTTTCCTCATTTAGCCCACTGCCTCCCGCCCCGTCCCTGAAAGATTCTAGAGTTTTGTATTAGAATTAAGGCACTGCCAGCAAGTGCGAATTAAAGAAGATTTGGCAAAAAGTATTGCATCAGAACTTTTTAAGAATCAGAGGCGATTGACGATGAAAGCGATTCCCACACTCGTCTCTCCGCCTATATAATCTGCCTGGTTGGTCGTCGCAAGAAACAGCAGCGGCAGAAGAAAAAACAAGAGAGAAAAGAAGCAGTAGTCATTGATAAAGAATGAAATCGAGCATTATTACGTGAGACAGAGAGAACGTTTGTGACGGAGAGAATATAAGTATTTGGTTCGAGCGGGAGCAGTCACGTAAAGCGACGTGTCCCCCCCCGCCCCCCCCCCCCGTCGATTTAGCGATTCTCCGGGCACGGTCTGCAACCTAGTCGCAATCGTCGGTTGCGCAAAAAGGCAACCGTAGCTGCGAGAGACTGTTGTTACGCAATAAAGCAGCCGAGCCTGCGCTCCGGCGTGCGGAGTGCGTTGTTGCTGCCCCCCCGTCGCCGACGTTCCACCTTCGCATCGCGGAAGTGCGACTGTATCAACAATCGCCGCCTTTTTTATTTTCTCTCCTCTCCACCTTCTTTCCTTGCGTCGGCCCTTGCGCCCCCGGAATTACAACTCGAGCTTTTTTGTTTTTCTTCTCAAACGACGTACAGAAAGCCAGATTTTAAAATGGAAAGCAGGAGAGCTTAGCGCATAAACTGCGCGCTTGTGCAGCTCTGCATTAAAGGAAAATCAATTGGGCTTATAATGCGCTCGAAATTAACGAAGAGCCTTCGGTTATTTAACTCGGAAGAAACGGCAAGCGCGCGCGCTGTTAAGCACGGCTCGTTAATGGCGAAAAACCCGTTGGCATATGACTTTCTAAAACTCGCCTAACGAGTCTTTCCACCTTGGCGACGCGCGACCGCCGTTTTTCTCCCTCTGCGCGCGGCCGGCACTGCGAAAAATCGGCAAACGCCACGTAGACACGTACCAGCGGCAGGTTGAGAATAGACCGAGCGCGACCTTCGACACTCGGAAGTTCAAATGCGCGCTCGGAAGTATATAGAGACAACAGGGGGAAAAAGAAAGGAAAAACGGGTAGCCAGGTACAAAGGCTGGGCGATCGGTAAGCGCAGCCTTGCGCGAATTCAAAAATAAACTCCGACCTTCGGCGTACTTGCATATATATATCCGTCGCCTAGCTTCCTCCCGGCAATAAAGCGCAAAAGGTAATCGCGGATCGATCGATTAGACACATTGGGACAATATTGGAGTTCCTCTCTCCGCGGCTCTCTTTCAGTCCATCTTGCCAAGGGCGCTTTCTCTTCTACTCTTTTACTCTTATTTATAGTTGCTGTCGCAACGGCCGCTTCTTTTTCTTCTTCTTATTCCGCGTTTCGTTTGTTCTTCGATAATTTAATATTAACGCAAGCAAGCTCTCCTCGTGACGCTAAAGCTAGAGTAGTAAATTTGATTAAGTTACAGCAACGTTAATAATGAATAAATAAGATTATCGCAGAGAGAAAAAAAAGCGAGAACAAGGCATTATCCGAGGATTGTATACGAGTCAGACGTGCGCAGTTAATAGAAAGCTCTATCGCTAGTAGACGTAAGCCATTACAAAGACGACAGGAGCATCAATCAGCAGCGATGATATAATTGAAGAAGCGAGATGAGTCAATAGCAACAACTAACTCTCTTCGACGCAGCAGCAGCGGAGAGTTGTCGGAAAATCACCAAGCTCCATGCGGTGCTATGGCCCTACGCCTTGCAGTAGCTACACGTAGAAAAAAGTATAAATAAAAATTACAAAATTTTTTTGTAAAAATTACTATACTGTATAGTTCCGGTGGTACATACTCGGTTTATAAGAA
>JAPYYQ010001424.1:0-33826 GCA_030522585.1 Anagyrus pseudococci
AACAGGCTTTCTGGTGATGTGCTGGTCGGAAAGATGGCCATTCGGTATATTATTCGAAATAAAATGGTGATATGATGGTTGGAATTTCCTACAGGGAACGATTACTTTAGCTGATACCTAAAATTTACAAGGAAATAGAAATTAATATGGATTTTATACATTATAATCTATGTATAGTAATTGTAGTAGTAATTATTAGTATAAACTTTCATTACTTTTCGTTAATTAGATCGTCAACACAATAATCACTTCTTCGTATTGGTAATTCGCTTGTAAAAAAGTAATATAAAAACAAAAGTAAAACGAAAGTTTTATTCGAATGTAGATATATACACAAAGCCGTGGCGGTGAAAAAAAAGTATAATTCCGGAAAACGGCTATCCTTAAGCAGGCGTTTAATAACGTTTTTCATTATGCAAAGCATTAGAGAGAAAGAGAGGAAGAGGGAGATGGGGAAAGGTAGAGAGAGAGGGAGAAAAAGAGAGAAGGATGTATATATAAAATGATTGTAATCCTTTTCGGCAGGCAGGATCGAGGTCGGAATACAAAAGATCTCATAATATTTGAATTTTCAAGGTGCAATCTCAATTCTAACTTGACACTGTTAACGCGAGGGCCGAGAGGGCGAGGGCAGGCGGGCCTGGGGGAGGGTAAGAGAAAGGTCGGTGATAGGACGGAGAGAGGGTAGTAGTCGGTAGTAGTACCGAGCGGCGGGGGCCTGTCGTGCTCTTCCGCGCGCGAAACTAGGGCGCTGAATATTCAAATCCGGCATTTTTGGCTTTTCACCTTGATATCCCCGTGCTATAAGTACCGACGGCGGCTGCACCGATTCCAGCGGCACCACCGCCAGCCGGCAGGCTCCCTTCGCTTTGCCGTCGTCGTCGTCGTCGCCGCCGCCGCGCTGCTTACCCAATTTTCTTCATCAAAAGTTACGAGGTCGTGTGGGAGAGCTTCGGCACCGATGTTCTAGGCCCCGAACGCCCGAGGATTTTTTAATCTCACACCGAGAGCGCTGCGAGGTGCTGCCGCTCTGCCGCCGGCTTATTAAACCAGCCGCGGCTAAGAGTCCGGACGACGACAGAGCGAGAGAGCACCGCTCGCTCTCTCTCCCTCTCTCTCTCTCTCTCCTGTCGTATCAGCCCGGCAGCTCTCTGGGGCCGCCAACAGCTGCTGCCCTCCTGGCCCGATACACTATCGCTACTTTCACGAGTCGAGCTCCAAACAGTCGGCTCACTCCATCCTTTCATCCGCTCTCTCGCACTCGATACAAGGGGCTTTTTATTTTTCCACTTGGCTCTCCGGCCGTTTATTACTCGAGCGGCCATCGCGTGACCACCGCCACTCATCCAGCCCTCAATACTTCCCTACTCCAAGTTTCCACTACAACTCTTTCTTCTTATTTCTCTTTTTAATCCGACGGCTGCTGCCGGATACTCGGACACGCTTATTGGGATATTTTCTAACGTTATATCATTGAATCTCCGTTTTATTAGCTATGCACCGTTAATGCCAAAAAATGACGTATTTCAGATAGATTATAATATTGCTATGCATTGACGCTAATAAAATTTTATTTTGTATAAAGGCACGTCTTGTCCTCCTGATTCTGATTTTTCAATAGATTGTCATAAATTGAAAAATGTCCTCTTCAAATACACACAGATTATACGTAGAATAAAAGATTTCGACTAATTTGACAAAAGTGTAAAACCAACAAACGTGCGGATGAATATGGCTTCAGATTAAGTCGTCCCCCTTTCCGGTAAAAGTTAAGACCTGAAAGGGGGTGCTTCTTGTCCAACAAATCCAACAGATCTTTTCACCAAGACTTATTACTCTTTGTCCGAGGGGGCGGCGGGACACGAGCTAAAGTGGATTTTTAGGGTTCATCGAACTTCACATGGCCGTCAGATGCTGGAACAGACTCGAAACCAATAAGCGGGCGGAACGCGACTGTAGCGCTACAATTGTGCCTTGCTGCGACATTGAGGCCTCATATATTCCGCCGTCAGTTATCTTTCCCTAGTCCCTCTCTCCCACTCTCCTTTTCGCTATCTCTCCATCTCTCTCCCATACACCGAAAATCGCCGTATCAAAAAGGCAGTATAGCAGCAGCGGCAGCGCGATGTCTCAGCGAAATTGTCCGCGTTTCGTCGGCTAAATCTCGCAACCGCGTTTCATGCCCCCCCCCCCCTCCCTTACCCCCCATATATCCCGTGGCTATCCAGCAGCTCGTGTATAGTTGCAGGCCCTCTGGCTTTTTTCTAATATGCCTCGATCAGCATTGTTCGTCATTCGCTCTTAAATTCTTTTATTCTCCTCGTTAGCTAAAAAGGAAGGGAAAATAAAAAAGATACTGGAAAAAGGGATGCTGTGTGTGTGGGTGTGTGTGGTAGAGGGGGAGAAAAGAAAAAGCAAAGAACGAAGCTGAAAAGAAGAGCGGTTGGAATAAGGAGCGTAAAGCCAGGGCAGAGATAAAAGGGCCGATAGGGTGGGAGGGGGGAAGGATCGTAGGAAATACACAAGAGCCGCAGGTTCGAGCCGGCGGAAATAATCTGAGGGCAAAGTTACAGGAGAAGGGAGAAGGAGGAGGGTGGAGGAGTCAGGGTAGCCCCTCCGTCCCTCTTCCCTGCGGCCAGGGCGCTTAAGCAGAGAGTAGCCGCAGCAGAAAGAGAGAGCGGCGGAATTAAAGAAGTGGAATAAACATGCAAATGCGAGCACGAGTCGACCACTTTCCATCTTTATCGCCACTTTGCTTCCTCCGCCGCCGTCGTCGTCGTCGTCATTCCTGGCTGCTGCTGTAGTCCTCGCGGCGTTATTCGCCCGCGCTTACTCCACGCCCGCTCATTGCACGTTCAATGCCACTCTGGGCCATCTCACGTATATAGAATCCGTCGGCGAGATACGCGCGGGCCGCGCGCACCAAACGAGATTCTTCAAAAAGTCCCTCGGGACAAATCTCGTCCGCTCCGGGACGTTTTTCATCGGCCCTCCCTCCTATACCCTCGCCCTGCTGGATCCGGCAAATCGCTCGAAATTACCGCAAACATCTTCTTGGCCTAGTTTTCCTCGTCGCGCGGCGAAATATCAAAATACCCCCCACGTACGCCGCAAACAGCCCCGCGACTTTTATTTTTCTATCCTCGGCTTTAGGGCCGTGCTTGTTACACGCCCCCCCCCCCGCACTTGGATCTGACGGAAATCTCAGGAGCTAAGCCGCTTCTAAACTGCATAACAGTCATACATGCCGGCGCAGTTTCTCTTTTCCCCATATTCGCTTTCTTTACTTTGCTCGTCTTTTTTTCATTTGAACCCACTGCCTCGGCTACTGCAGCCAAGATGGAAGGCGCAAAGAGGGCAAAAAGAGGAGAGGTAGATTATGGCTTGTGCGCAGTTGTCTGCGAAGTACTGAATAAAAGAAAAAATCAGAGTTATATTGTGTCGAGAGGGGATAACAAAGTAAGACAACAAAAAATAAGGAAAGATGTTTCTCTCTTTAATTAAAAGCAATACGCCAAGAGTGAAAGGTCGAATGAATTTTTTTACTCTCATTTTCTTTCTCCCTGACTTTCTTTTTTCTAAATTGCTGAATTTATTTTATCTCTGGAGTACTTATGCGTAAAGAAACCTCGTTTATTGAAATTTGTTATGTTCGGAATTCATGGAAAACTTTTTTACAAAGGCAAATATAGTTATTTAGCTTTTTTTCCTTATTAAGGTGAATTCGACGACATCGTATGATTCAACATGTGATTGTTATTTTTGGAAAATCAATTTACGTCAGCGATAACGTCATTACGACTTGTATAATAAAATTAATCATCTCGAGTCTACTTTTACAACTCGTCACGTCATTGTAGACGCGTGATTTATTATCTCAACGTCAGAATTCAAATGAAAAATTCAAAATATCAATGAAATATTTTCCTCGATCTAAAGCCGTGCTAACTTATAACTGCATGAAATAATGTGTATTCTGTATAAAAAAAAATGCAGGAGCACATTTGTCAAACCATAAGTATCAGAAATAATAGAACGATTTCTATAGCTACAACTTTTAACTTTACAAAATTATCGGTGCCTATTTTAGAGATTAATTTTTACAAATGTTCAGCATATTCAAAATAGCGTTAATAACCTACTTTATGTGGTGTATTTAATGCCTCGCTTAAATTGCACCTATCGAATCTAAATGTTTGAAATGCATCGATCGCTCCAGTGAAAATCCTAAAACTCGCAATTTTTCCAATAAATAATATTAATGAAAAAAGGCTGGATGGATAAATTAATAAAATCGCAATTACAGAGATGTGCATAAGGTATTTTGGAACATGAATTTTAATGACTCTTTTAAAGAGTGCGCCCTGGGAGAGACAGGCACACACAGGGCACACATTGGCCAACGAACGAATGCGTTGAATGGCCGTGCTGATTGAAATGCAGTCGATGAAAAGCGTCGGGCTTTCCTGATCACTTTAATAATGAAACAACTAAATACACAAAGGCTTTCTTTGTAATCATACCGGCAAGCGTAATCCTTTTACAATGAAAATATTTCCTGTATCCTCCCCCCCTGCCTTGCCACGTTGGGATGATAATTCACAGGCGCGCGTCCACCTTTTGCACAGGTAGATACGGCGTGTAAGGCTGCAAAATCGTCCGGGGCAAAATTTTTACTTCGTTAAAGTTGTAATTTTTGCATATTAGCCACTCAGCATTATCGGACCGGCTGCCGGCTCGCGCGCGCTCTCTCTCTCGGCTGCTCGATTTTATTCATGATTTCGCTTATTTTCCCGGCATGAATTTTAAACAATATTACGCTCATTTAGCCAGCCCCACTCTTCCCTCGGTGCGTCTCACGGCGACCGCGCGTCTATTTTATCTCACGCTCGCACATTTCTTTTTTCTGTCAATCTCGAACGAGCAGCTCTCTCTCTCTCTCTTCGGCACGTGCAGCTCGGTCTCCCTGCCGTTCGACGCGCTCTCGAGCTCTTCCGACCGTGCCCCAGTAAAACGCGCGCGCAGCCGACTGGCCAGCGGGGCCCGCTTGCATGCATATTCAAAGGGGCTCGGAAACGTTTAAATAGAATAAAAACAGACCGGCTCGCAGCCCCGAGGCTCCTCTTTCTCCCTCCCTCTCTCGGTCTTTTTTTGCAAATTAGCGTTGAAAAAATCCTGGCTTCTACAGCGGCGTTCCGTTAGCCAAAGTCTGGACGGTAGCGGCTGGGTGGGGTGGGTGGCGTCCAAGACGTGCATTAAATCAAATTATTTAAATGCTGTAATTTAACGAGGGCTCCTCTCTCTCTCTCTCTCCCTCGCTGCCCTATGCATGCATAGGCTCGCACACTCGCTCTCTCTCTCGTCCACTTTCTCTCTTTCTCTCCACTCACCCAGATACGCTTTGGCCATGCATGTATGCATAGAATATGTTTCCAACCAAACTGACTTTCCCTCACCCCCGCCCCTCGCTTGGAATACCCACCGGCCTGCCACCTCCCTTCCTCCTCCTCCTCCTTCTCGTCATGTACCCTCAGCTCATCCATCGATCTGTCTCTTTTTCGCGCGAATTCGTGTACGCGCGCACTGGGCTCTCGTTTCATTTCGAGTTGGACAGTCGAAAGTTTAAAAGCGGCCTCGAAACTGTACGTGAATGCGACGAGATTTGATAGGGCGGACTACATGCATCTCCGAATGTTAATTTTCCTCTACATTCCCGAGGCAATGACTAAAAATATCCCTGTCCTCCTTTATTTTACATTTCGACAAGGCGACAATCGCTTTTTCAAATGCCCAAGCTTCCCAAGCTTCGTATGCACGTATTCCTACATAATCGAAAAAATCCATAATTTTACATGCTTACAAAAATGCTCTCTCTTTCCTGCTAAATTATCAGGTGTATAAGGTACGTTACTCTTTCTAACGGCGCGTCGGATATTGAAAATGCAAATATTCCGGCGCAAATTGTCAGAAATACTTGTATTTACGAATACGAACAACGTTAGCCCTTTTTTAAAATTTGCCTAACGAAGGACGCAATTATTCGCTCTTACAAAGGCAAAACGTTGGTTTAACGTACGGAATTTTTAACGGTAAAACCATTAGCTTTATTCTATTATACGTTCAAGTGATTATTCTCATTTTCTTGATTTCATACATATATTGTAGACAGATATACAAAAGAAAATTTACAGATTTTATTACAATTAATCAGTTTTAATCAAGTATTATAAATTGTTTGTACCGCAATCGGAAAAGAGTTATGACAGTAGTAACAATAGCTAACGCTAACTTTAATTAAAACTAATTCATTTTTGTTGCATTGTAATACGCTTTTGTTTTTGTTTCGGAGGAAAATTTCATAGTAATTTGCAGAAAAAGTATAATTTTACAAATTGAAAGTTTTATAATTGCAATAAAATATCAAATATAAAACTATAATTTTACGATAGGAACAAATAAGTCAAAATCTCAAATGACAGCAGTTGTAACATAATGATTCATAATCCAACAAGTGTTATAAATTAAGGCGATTGTTATATATCTTAATTGTTATTGATGATTTTTAATGACAATATATTTTATATTTTTTAAGAGTATTTTACATCATTCTTGCTATTGTACATATAATTGAATGTTCCAAAACTAGAAAAAGTTTATAAAATACAAAATACAAATCTCAATATTCTTTTAATGATTCAATTCATTCGAATTCGCGTTCCGATTAAAAAGCTTCGAGATAACAAGTGTTTTAAACTGCATACTCTTTTTCTATTTTTATTTTTATCTCACTATGATGATAATTACCTAAAATCTATTTATCGTTCAAGGAATCGTTTAATTTAAGATAATAATATTATTTTATTATAGGCAGAATTCATTTTACGCAAGGGTTTCTCTAAAAATCTAAAAATACCACAATGTAATATTATCTAGTACTTTTCCAAGCCGATTAAAAATTATTTATTGTAAGTCCCAAAAGAAGCTTACTATTAGTTTTCATTCCCTAGACGTATTATATGCGTAACGAAAGAGAATAATTATTAAAACTTTGCCCAATCTATAAAAATTAAAACCGAAAATGTTAATTACTTTTTAGAATAAGATATACTTTTAATTCAAATCGTATACACACCGCGGGTCGACAGAAGCCTCAGATCAGTGGTTTTTATGCCCTTGGCTTCTTTTGGGCCTAAATAACAAGTGATCTGAAACTTTCTTTACTTTTCATCCCTAGATGTTTTTTATTATCACCAGTTTTTATTATCACTAGTATAGACATTTGCAAAATTTTTTTTGGAGAATTTGTTTTAAATGGATTTTATTAGTACTGGTACATACTTGTTTAAATCGTCGTGTAAAATACTTTTGACAACATTTTTTAACAAAATTACATTAACTGTGTGGTAAGATTGTGCGTTGTTTTTTTACATCTAGAGCGCTATTTATTGCATTTAAACTAAACCCGTGGATTTTCGAATAGTTTAGCATAGAAATCGTGGCGTGGATGTACTTTTGTGTGGGAATAGCATTGAGAAATTTGAAAGTAGTTCACGTCGAAATAACGTTGATGGCGAATGATGAAATTTGTAAAGTAACACAAAGGGAGAGATGTTAATCAGTAATTTTGCGATATGCGAATTGCCTGTCTATACAGGCCACTTGTTCCGGCAGAAATAGTACTTTAAACGGTCGAGAGGGCAGTGTGATTGTGGGCAGTACGCGCGGCTAAAGGAAGAAGAGGGATAGAGCGAGAGAGGGTGTGGGGCTGGGGGTGGGGGGGGGTCAGAGCGAGTGGAGTGGGCATCCCGAGCAATAATTCTCAGCGCTTTCTAAATAAAGGCCTATTCGAGGGAAAGCGTGGTGGGCTCGCTCCGTCCACGGTTAATCGCTATATTCAAATGTATTCTAATCAGGCGAAGGACGCGGAAAATTGCTATTGCGCTCGGGCACGCGTTGGCCGTCCGGGGGCCGCCGCCGCCGCCGGTCAGGCTCGCTCTACAGCCATTGCACGACGACTGGCCTGCTATCAACTCGCACACCGCACGGCCCAGCTGCCCCTCCTCCTTCTCTTGCCGTACTCGCAGCCGCAGCAGAGCCGTTCTTTATCTCTCCGCTCCACCGTTCGAGCTCCCTCCGCAGGCCGGCCGCGTGCCGCGTAATCTCTCTCTTTCGCGAGCCCCTGCAGCCGGACCTTCGGCCGCTTCCGGGAGCCGACTAAATACATCGGTAAAGGCAACGGCAGAGAGGGGGGCTACGAGGGCATGCGCCGAATGGAGGAGGGATCTACGCGGCTGTGATCCGAGAGTAGGCTAGAGTCGCAGGCTGGCGGTGGGGGGCTGGGCAAGTAATTACCACGGTTAATTAACGAATTTACAACTGCGCGACATTGGGATCGGCGCGCACAAGTGCCGATCCTGCCGGCGACGCTACCGGTTCGGCCGCACCTCCGCTGAGGGCAGCTCTCGAGGAGGAGGAGGGTGAGAGAGGGGGATTCCCCGCCGAACGCGCCGAAAGCCCGGCGCGTCCGCGCGCGCGCCATTACGGCCGTGCGCGTGATATATGCGCGTGTGAATTCGCGGCGACGCTTCGGCCGCTGTAGCCAGTGTGCGGGCTGAGCGGGAGAGAGGGCGGCTGGGGGATGGGGGTTATGTCGGCTCTATCGCGGCGTTAGCCGTGCGGCCGGTATAACAAGCGAATCTACGGGGCAGTTACATTGCCGGCCGCACGAGCCGCCCGCCGCCGCCGCTATACTGCACACGCGTCGATTTGATTGGCAATTTTAGCCGGCTAGCATAGCAATTCGCCATTCGCTCTCGGGGCGCAGCAGCAGCCCAGCGACGCCGGCCGGACACGCCGGACGGTTATTAATAAAAATCAATCCCGCGTTATACCCCTATACTCGTTCTCCCGGCCACGCGCCCACCCCCTTATCCTCTTTATCCCTTCGCTTCTCGCAGAGCCGCTTTTTGCGCTTTGCATATTTTCGTACGCTACTACCACCGTCATACCACAGCGACATTGAATTCATACAAGAGTAATGGACATTTTCCGGTTGGCGGTAATAAGATGCGCGGGATGTGTGCTTTTTACTTTGTTTTTCTCTTACTTGTATGCTCGAATGACTTTGTTTCGGGCGGTTTTGTGAGCCGATGTTTTGCCTTCCGTTTAGCGTTACGTTCAAATTCCGGCTATGCCAATGTTCAAAGCTAAAGCCGCTGAAGCGTGTAATCGGTTGTTTAATATTAAATATCAATCTCGATCCCCCAGCGACAATACTGTTGAAATTTATAAACCCGACAAATTAGTTGTGGTCCACACCTTTTATTAGTCATCTCGACTGAACCAAACGTTACTTTTCCTCTTGTCAAATTCCTGACTTTAATCTTTTGATGACGCTGAAATAAAAATTACATTAATTTGAACTTATTGAAATTCATATCTTTTACCCAACATTTATCTTATTCGTACTTTGTTGTTTCACTTATTACAGATTTCAAGTCTTTCTTTGATTGATTATGCATTTACAGATTCAACACTCTATTGAATAGTAAAATTTTTTGCACCTTTAATTAACCTTTTCAATTTCCATGTCATCATTTTCCTACGATGGGTTGATTATTAATAATGCTCTTTGTTAAATTAAAAACTGCTACTGATAAAAAGCAAGAATTTTAAAAATTAGTTAAATTTGACATTTCAAATCTCATAAGCTGCTTTAGTATTTTAACTTGTATCTATACTTTAATGGAATAAAATCGAAATATCGATTTTGTGAAATTTGATACTCGGAAAAGAGCAATTACACACATGACGATTGGATTGTAAGTGCTTCTTAAAAATGTAATACTGGAATAATGGTAATAATAATAATAATAATAATAATATCGTTGAAGTTTTGAAATTTTAATAAATACTCCATCACAGGGGTTATTGGCGGTCTGAATTTTTGTGATCGATTAAAATGTTCAGTCAACTGTCACCGCAATGAAAGCGACCGTCAAAAGTACCGTGGCCAAAGATAAAATCGTTTAATGCTCTTGCGCGCTTTCGCGATTGATTCCCATCGCTTTTGCGCTCATTCAGTCGATTCGTCTCATCCTATATTCTCGCTTTACGTTCGAAAAAATTGCTTGAATAAAAAAAAAGAAGAAAAAAAGATGAGAGAAAAAGGAAAAAAACAAGAGAATGTCAATGGACGAGAGAGGAAAGAGGAAGAGAGGGGAAAAAAGAAAGGAGGAAAATAAAGCCCTCTCGTGTCGTTTAGAAACGTCGGCTATTGCATTCTCGCCGTACAATCAGGAAATTCGTTGAGAAATCAATGAAATAACCAGTGTGTGCGCTCACTTTCTAGGTGTGCCCGAAAAATTAACTGCTTAAATATTGATTGATCGTCCTATTAACGTCGAAATTAAATCTTTATTAGAGAACAATGCATCAATACGTATGCCGTTAGTCGATATACTCATTTGAATTTTCATTTAATATTTCTCTGTTTCGACAAGCTTTAAAATAATAACCCGTCGATTCTTTCCTCGGGATATTGCACAACTCGGAAATCGTTCTAATAAACTAATACAATTTTCGTTATACCTGTTGTATTTATGATCATTCGTAATCTTATTTTATTTGAAACGTACACTTCAATCGAAGTAATACAGCTTATTTTACGAGGCAACGAGATAAAAATATAAAATAATGCCGTTTATAACCAGTAGCGCGCAGTTATAAGAAGTTTAAAGAATATTAAAGCTCGAGATGTGGCTAGTCGAAACTTTTCGATAAGTATAATCATCAAATCAATCCTTTGGCAAATATTATTTCAAGAGCAATAAATATCATACTGTAAATCAGTTTCTAGAGAAAATGGCGAGGAGGAAAAAAAAATACATAAGACACGAAGCTAAAATGAATTTGCCAACGTAAGAAAGGCTTTTTATGTATTTTCTTTTTATGTTTTCATAAAGCCTAGTGTTATGGATCCGTATAGAGAAGCCATTCGTAGAAGCCGGAAATCTTTTATTCCTCTGGAGTGAAATAATATTTTGCAGAAAGAGAGAGAGAGAGAGAGAGCGAGAGAGAAAGTAGAGAAAACGAAAAGGTAAAATCCAGATACGATTGAATTAGATAATTTATCAGAGAGTCGTTCCCCAGGCACACGACACGATCAAGTGTTCTCTCGGGGCACTCGAGAGTCAGGGAGTTTGGTTATCTACGTCTTCTTGAGTGCAGCGAGAAATTCGCCGAGGAAAATAAAAGGACGAGCGCGCGAATTAGCGCAAGAGAGAATCGAGTTATCCAAAGAGCCTAATCACAGTCTGGCTAAATACTTACGTAAATCTTCAATATATATAATCGACTTTATACACACTTCATTTTGAAAATCATACAGTTATAGAGCCGGACATTGTGCGCACAACTAACGAGCCGCAGCTCGCCCTCGTCTCTTTATCTTTTACGCGGCAAATTTGCTGCTTCCGTCTTCCCAAGACTGCGCATCGACGCGAGTGGAAAACAAAACTTGAACAAGCACGAGCATCCGGCTGCCGGGGGTGCACATTATTGCGTAAATTACCGCTTAACAAAAGCTCTCCGAGATAAAAAATTAGAAAGCGAGACGGAGGATGGACGGTATATATAGCCAGGGAAGGAGCGGGGGTGGAAAAGAAGGCAGAGATTAATATCTACTTGATAAGCGGAAAAAAAGCGAGACTTGAAGGTAATGGGGAGTGAGGTTGGTAAAGGTTCTCGAGGCGGAAAAGCAGTAGCGGCAGTGCGGCCACACAGCCGGACGCGGCGGCAAAAAGTGTAGGAGAGACGCCGGCAGCGGCGGAGCCTTGGAAAAGTGCACGAGCCGCGGGCTAAGAAGTGGGCAAGCGCAACCGGACGTACGGGGCAGGGCAGAAACGAGTCGCGCGCTAATGACAGTCTCCCGGCAGCTCGGTTTTTTCATTAACAAGCAAGCAGAGGGAAAGGAAGGAGAGAGGGCAAAGAGAGACAGGGAGAGTGAGTGAGAGATAGAGAGGCAGAGAGAGAGAGAGAGGCAGAGAGAGAGAGAGAGAGAGAGAGAGAGAGAGAGAGAGAGGCAGAGAGAGAGAGAGAAA
Organism: Anagyrus pseudococci; assembly: GCA_030522585.1. Lineage (NCBI taxonomy): Eukaryota > Metazoa > Arthropoda > Insecta > Hymenoptera > Encyrtidae > Anagyrus > Anagyrus pseudococci. The sequence continues at coordinate 12,102 of JAPYYQ010001424.1, forward strand.
GCAAGAAAGAATATTCATCCGGAGAATATTCTTTCAAAAAACATTGCCATAGGGTGGAGGAGGACGAAACGGAGCGTCGACGTCGTCGCAGCTCCCCAGCGCGAACAAAAGATCAGACGGTGGCGGAGAGCGACGACGGCGAGGGCGACGACAGTGCTGGCCGCAGAGATGGATGAGATATAGACAGGTCGATAGTCGGATAATGGACGACGGGAGGCTGGAGAGAGGTAGCTTGCAGGGAAAGGGGGCTGGAAGATGGGACTCGTGCGGATGCCTCGAGGATGTAGAAGGAGCGTGGGGGGGGGGGCTTTGGTACAGAGGAGCGGGTCACAAAGTCAAGCGGAAGAGGACGCGGGTAATACGGGGGCGAGAGCGGCCGGAGGGAGAGAGAATGCCGGACCGATTGCGCGACTATACGACACCTCGGCGCTTGATTGGAGAACACTAAAATGTATTCATGTATGCATATGAATTCCGGCGTCGGCCGTCGCGCTCTGGAGGAGAGCCGAGATAGTCACTTGAGACTGGATGAGCTGCGACCAAGTCGGACGATGGCGCATGCAGGAACGGGGGAGAGCAAGTCGAGTAGGAAAGAGGAGCAGAGAGGCTGGCCGAGATGGAGGGAGACGGAGCTGAGCTTGAGCCCTCTGCGCCTGTTTATTTCTCTAGTGCTGTAGTGAAATATCTTAATTGGACGCTCAACGCTTCTTTCGTTAAGATTGCTGCTGCCGTCTCTCTCTCTCTCTCTCTCTCTCTCTTTCTCTTCAGCAGTAGCAGCAACAGCTCGCTTTTTGGCCTTTTCTCTCTCCTCTTCTCTCAATCAGAGAGCTGTTACCAGAGGGAGAAAGAGAGAGAGCGAGGGAGAGCTCTCTTGGATGCAGCGAGCTTTAAGTAAACTTTAAAAATCGAACCCTCGCAGCTTGACTGCTGCTAAGGTGAAAGAAAAGCAATCCAGGAGATCCTTTAAGCCTCGAGGATTGCAGGGATGGGGAAAATACGCGAGAACGAAGCCTCTGGCCCTCCCCCCGACCCTACGGCCAGACTGCTGCCCGGCTGTGTACTTTACTCGGCCAGTTCTGACCGGCATTCAAAACTAAGCAACTTGCCCAACTCTCGGACCTTGCTTCCCGCACCCCATCGAATTCAATACAACAGGCTCGCTTTTTTTATCGTTACCACCGCAAATGCCGTCTATTTTTTACCTTTTTACCTTGGGCCCGCTGACAAATATTTCACGGCTCTTAACAATGCTACGTTTCAATTACTCTTCTACCGTTCATTATTGATTGTGTTATTATTTCCTTAATCCTTTCAGAAGAATAAATCTCGGTTCAAAAAGTACCACCCAGCTGTTTTTTTTTATGTCGATAAGATAACACAGCCTTGGTTTCAAAAGTCTCAATTTGCTTTCAACTTGTAATATTGATCTAGGCGTGCTTTATTATTGCGTAATCCGATCGCGTCGGTAGAGCTTAACAATTTGAAAAATGATAGTTTTTTAAAAAATTGCAAGTCTTTAATACAAAAATTCTTATCTTCACCTTGTATTTATTAAAAAGTATAACAAGTTTCATTGTTTTCCTTATAAAAAATACTGATCTATAAACGCTTCTGTTATTTCAAATACAAAAGAGTTTTAACAACCTATAGTTTGAATTCTTTTTGTATACTACTTTAAAACACAATAGAAATTAATTTACTAAAACTTCAATGAAACGTTAATAAAAACATACATTAAATAAGTAATTGATGAAAATAAAAACTAATATAAGCACATGATATTTCCACTCTTAATTAAGACTAACTGATGGAAAAGTTTGTTGACAAAACAGAATTCGCGAAAAAAAGTTTTGCACAACATAAACAATGTGTAGACCCTTAAATGACGGAAATTTTTTTATAAAACAGGTAACTAATTTTTATTGTACACTTGCGTATATTGTAATGTATAATTAAATTCCACTATTTTTCAGTAATAAATAGTTTTGTGAGCAGGTGAGTTAAAGGAGTGTTAGTCTTTGCGATCAATTGGAAAGACGTTAGTTTGTGTTAGGTGCGACGATAAGTATACTAAAGCAATCGAAAAAGTATGGAATTGAAATGATAAATGGTAAAGGTATGCGCAAAGCGAAAGTTTGCATTGAATAAATGCCGCAGAGAAGACCTCTGTAAAGCTAGGCAGAAATAGACGTTCATTGGAATGAAAAGGTAAATATTGGTTTATCGAGCTCGAGATCATTAAGATTGACCAATTGTAATATTGTTGAATTGCCTAGATTTCGATAAAGCCGGCCGGTCCGTTCGATTTTCAATTTGACAAAATTGCTCGGTAAAAGACGTTTTGTCACGCCATCAAGTCCAAACAGTAGAACAAGAAAACAAAGAGGAGGAGAAAAGCCGAAGCTTTTTCTTTCGTCTGCATTTCTCGAAAGGAAACGCGCGTCCGCGCGCGGTGACTGTCTCTGGCTTCCATCTCATTTAATAACACTTTATTTATTTCTCGGAAAGCCTCTCTCTTTCTTATTTCTTTTCTTCGCCATAACCATGCCCATTTCGTTCTTCTTGGAAAGGCATGACAGAAAGAGAGAGAGAGAGAGAGAGAGAGAGAGAGAGAGAGAGAGAGGTGGGAGGGAGAGAGAAAGGTAAAACGAGGATGGAAAAGTAAATTTTTCTCATTAAGTAATTACTTGGGCTTCGACGATGTCCAAGCAGCAGGGGGCCGCGTGCACGTCTTGCCAAGACAGCTTGGTAATTAAAATAGATGTCGCGGAAGCTTGTTTTAATACCAACTTGCTTCTGACTCTCTGATATTGAAGCTCGCTCACAGCTACGTAGGCTAGCCAGGTGTCGGTGGCTAAAAGGAACAACTTGCCGAATGAAACGGCGCAAGGGAAAAATCTTAGAAATGAAGGGACAAGGGCAATTAAGACATGCCAGCTGCTTGTCTCCCCGACTCATAAGGACAAAGATTTTATAGAAAACTTGCTTTTCATTACTCACTTGCTGCGACAACTTTCAAACTAAAAGCACGATCTTTTTAATTTTTATTTTGTTTTTTTAATTTTCCATTTTTAATTAATTTTTTTTATTTTATATTTTTAATTTTCTTTTGTTTTTTTTTATTTTAATTACAATTAATTTTCTTCTCTGAATTTATATAAGAAGGAAAGAATATTTCATTGCCTATTATGATACGAAAAACATTTTAATAAATCATGCACATTTAAAAGTGCGTATATCTTAATGATAAAGTGTCTTTTGATTGCATAGAAATGTGATTTTTGCGTTGTAAATTTTTTACATAACATATTTGACACTTGTACCTCAAAAAAATTAAGTAACTGACTATGTGAGAGAAAAAATAAATAAATAAATAAAAGGATTTCGTATATTTATTACAAGCTTTTTTTCTCGTTACACTATCAGATTTAAACATGCAATGTACCCTTGTCAATATGCTAGTTTTTTTTGGGAATTTTAAATATGACGTCCTTCTTAGAAATGTAGTAAGAAGTTCCTCCTTCTTCAAGATTGATGAAAATTCATGATCCAAGTCTTTAAACTCTCTTTATCAGTCTTGGAGAAAATTATAATTTGAGCTTTATTCAATAGCAATAGACAGTCTTCGAGGATATTATTGAAAATTACTATTGGAAATGGTATTAAATGTACAACGATATCAAATTTTCCTCACCTGTATAGTACCCAGCTAATTGTAAACAGTTTCAAAGTTTCGTTTTAGCTAGTATGAAAAGGCAACATGATTAATTTATGGCAATCGCATCGTAAAACTCATTGAAGCAAAGTCAATTTCCATCAAGAATAAGCTGAGTCTACAAGAAAAAGTAACGAAATAATAGAATATTAAAGAATTAAGCTCACTCTGTACGTGGAAACTCAAGTCAAACTTATGATTACTACAATATAATTAGTATGTATTAATTTAACCTTTTTTTTTAATTATCACTTATGATAAATATTTAAATAAAATAATAAATGAAATGTAGAGAAACGCGATCATCTGAAAGTTAGCATAAGTAAATGGCTAAAGATAGAGCAAGAAGAAAATATGATTACCGTTTGAATTGCAATTAAAAACATTAGCCATTGACATTGGTTGGCATTGCATTGCCGACAATAATCTAAGAAGAGTTTGGAGCTATAGTGACCAATCAGGGTGGCAGTGGTGGCGAGGTAATAGTATTTAGCCGGAGCAAGAGCACCTTGCAGGATATCGTGAGGTTCGATCGCTATACGGCGTTCGCTCTCGACTTGAGCATGTCATTACGCATTTTCCAATCGGCTGGTAATTTCGCGGCTGGGAGCGCCGTTGGAACAATCGGCCTTTCCAACTGGAGATCGCACGCGAAAGCATCGTAGCCCAGCTCTTGCCCAGTCGACAATCGCCCCCCAGTCTCTTTCTCCCTCGCTCCCTCCTATTCTGCTAGCCTCCTCCTCTCTAGCCTCGTCCGCCCCAGGACCGATAACTCGGTGCTGCAGTCTCGGCTCCTCTCTGGCCTTTCCACGTGGTTTAACTTGCATGGAGCTGTAGAGAGCACCGCATTTCGAATGTACGTGCAAAATGCTCCACTCTCCCTTTAACCCCTCCGCAGCGGTAAAATTAGTGCGCGGGCGCGCCTCGGCAGCCCGAAGAGGTCCGCTCCGGAGTAAGACGTAGAGGAGGCATCAGGCAGTGCTGTCGTAGGTATAGCGCGGTGCACTTGGGCAAGCGGTAGCCGGCTCGGAGCGCACAAGGGCTACGGTGTGCCTGGGCCGCTTCCGGCCACCAGGACTAAAGAGCCAGAGGGAGAAAGAGTAGGGGCCAAAGGGGGCGGGAGGAAGCGCGCACGAGGAGGAGGAGGAGCTGGCTAGGCTTTCACACTTAATCACTTTTGCTAATTGCACAATGATTGCTCGAGGCTTCAAGTTTCAATAATAGGGTTGTTACATCCCCGCTTGCACGCGCTTCAGAGTCCGAGGGCGGCAGCAGCAGCAACTACTCCTCCTCCTCCTCCTCCTGCAGCTCGACTGGTTCCTCTTGCTCCTGTGTACGCTTTGGGAGAGAGAGCGAGGGAGCCCGCAGGCTGGGATGAGGGCTTGATGAATGCCATAATAGCCGGGGCCCATTGTGCAGCCGCGAGCAAGGCGATAAGAATGCAAGCCCACTATCCGGCTGGCCGCATTATTCGATTACCCGGCTTGCACGCTTCCTACCTCCATCCCTCCCTCCAGCCCACCCTACCCCAACCGAGCTAGCCCGGTACACAGAAGCACTGGCCCCCCTCCTCACCTCAGCACACCTACTGTACAGCTCCTCGGGCGTGTAGTAGCTTAACGCCGGCATTGATTTCACCAAGTGTGGTTAAGCAAGCCGAAGGGTGACGGGCAAAGAGGAGAGTTCGAGTTAAAGAGGAATGACTCTACCGTTCCGACAACTCCTCCCTCTCACCCACCACTTCTCTCTCTCTCTCTCTCTCTCTCTCTCTCTCTCTCTCTCTCACTTTCTCTTTCTTTTTCTCTCTTTGCGTTATTCGACTTGACTGAATCTAGTGCCTGCTACGCCTCACTCGATATTCCCTTTTACGCATGGCTATGCACCGTTTTTTCATACAAAAACTCTGCCGGATTCCCTTGCATTGTACACCAGCCGAGAAACATGTATACTTTGCTAATCGAGCCTCCACTTCTATTTCGCACATTTCGATTGTTTTTCTCCCTTTTGTTATTGGTGTATATAACTTTGAATACTTATTTGGTTTTGTACTTTGAAACAAAATTCATACAAGGACACAAATTTAAACAATCTTGCCTTTGAAATTTTATCAATTAATTTTTTACATTGTGTCGTATTTATGAGAAATAACTATATACCAGTCTTGTTGTTGACCTTATATGACTTAAATGTAATGTAAAGTAAAAATTTTCTCGTTAAATTGTGGATAGAAATATCTTATTAGAATTTTCTACAGAAATAACTGCTCTATAGAAGTTGCATGAAAATAAACTCGATACCTATTAAATTAAAAAATATACATTCCAGTTAAATTTAATCGACTTGCATAGTAAACAGTATGCAATTCTTCCTAATTCAGCCTTGTATTTTTATTAGAACTATTTAGAAGCCTGAATACCATATTTTATTGGAGTTAATTGATCATAATTTAATTGGAATTATTTCATTTCTGTCGGCCTGCATTATATGAAAAGCTAATAATTTATAATATTCATGATCTTAAAGCTCCAATAAAAAATTCAAGTCGCTAAAGATTATACAAAGTCTTCTTTAGCAAGATTTGGCGGCTGCATTGCATTAATTTAAAACTTTGATTTACTAACCTTTCTATTAGATCTATTCCACCTTATGCCACGTACATAAATTTCGGCAAGCATAAGTTTCTTACCAAAATTTAGTACACGCAAACTCGTTAATTAATTGGCGAGATGAAAAACGCATGATCATAATCAGTATTTTTCGGTAATTTCGATAGGAACATAATTAGCCAATTATGATACTAATAAAATCAGTAATCTCGAGAGAAAATATACAATATAAGGGTTGAAATGTTAAATGTTGCGTTGAAATTGGTTGCTTCAAGCCTCAAGTTTTGAAATACTCTTTAGCCTCATGTGTAAGACACTTTACTTACTACGTGATGACGCATTTATAAAGGCATGATAAAGTAACGTAGCACATCCTCCTCAGGATATAATAAACTGCATAAGAACCGCAGATAAAGCGTTTAAGCTGCGCTTATGTCCTGTATAGAAAAAAAAAATAAACGATGCATCACGGACATATCTTTTTAATTATTTTTTCTTCAAATCAAGACGTGAGTGCGCTAATCACTGCCCCGCGGCCGTCAATATTTATTACGCTTCGTATAGTCTACATTTTGTTAGAGAATTGCGCTTCTGCACTTGCTATGGGACTCACGATGTCTCCCGTTACAAACAGTAACATATCGTAAGCTGAATTCGATTAACCGTATTACAATTGGAAATTTGACAATATCGTCTTATTTTGTTCCTGGAGCGTTTTATTACCATTTTCGCTAGAATTATGTACATCAATAAATACACTGATTCGTGCTAAGGATCAACTGTTGTGGTTCTAAAAATGTCACTACTTTGATATTTCAGCTGCAGCCGTAATTTTTCGAGATAGTAACATTTAAAAATAAGGAATTGCCCATAAGCTCTTTGTGTAACAGCTTCTTTGTCTTTGGATGCTGAGTCCCGTAAAGTTTGTAGAATCCATGACATCTGACTTTTTGTGCTCCATTTAAACGACTACTTTCACAGTTTTAATCTATCTCTGATAAATCGATTTTAGCGGGATTTAATTGACGTAATACTCATAAATTGAAGTTATTATAACGTTTTTCTTTAAAAGACCGGCAACGTTTCACGACACAACCGAACTTAATTGACCAGCAAACTGTTATCGCGCTCGCGCTCTAATAGAGTTAAAAATAATCACTGGCCCGGACTATATTGATTTGACAATGACATTACGAAGCCGCTTTTTTATTTCCAACAAAAACTCACAGTTATGTGATGGATTTTCGTAGAAACTTAGCTCGCATAATTACCGAATGATTCAAATGATTTTTTGATTATACACAAAACGCATTGAAGGCTCAAAGGAAAATCACGCGTAAAATTACGAATTTCGAGGAAATATTTACCGGAAACAAGAGGCGGCTCACTTATAATTTCTAGGATCTGCGTCGAGTTTTTCAATTGCAAGGCGGTTGGTGTAAAATAAATTTTACACGTATATACCTACGTGCGTTTAACACATAGACACGTATCCATTTTAAGCCATTCTCTCGGGCGGCGGGCGGGGGCGTGATCGAGGCTTCGTTAAATCAATCCCCGCGTACAGGGCGGTGGGGCCAAAGCGAAATTAACGTGTCCCGAAATGAATGTGCCTCCTCAGGCTTCTGGCCGTGTAGGATTGAAATTCTGTATGTCAATTTATATTTAGTTTAATTTCAACATAAATATTTACCCGAGTGATTTGTCAATAATTCCGATAACGTGATAATTAGCTTGAAGCCGGGGCATATGCCGAAAAGCTCTCGGCCATATGCGTATACAGTATATGTATATAAATGTCGGCAGAGGTCGGGGCGCATGTGTAAATACACGTAGCCGGAGTAGTCCGGAGGCAAGCCAATATATCGCTTGTATTGCGCCCCGAGCGAGTACGCGGAGCCGCGCGCGCGTACACGTGCCAACTGTTTGTGACTCGTTCGGCAGTTGGGTTAAATCTCGGCCGAATCCTCTTCCTCCGGCTCGCTTTCTCCCCCTCCTCCCCTAGCTCTCGAAACTGTGAAACCTTCAAAAAGCATGCAGCGAGAGGCAGGGACAAGAGTAGCAGCATATACGTGTAGAGTAGCAGAGAGCAACGACATGCCCGCGACGACGCTCGCAGCATGGACGGACCATCGCCGGCGGCTTAACAAAAACGGCCCACTCGGCATAGTTTGCCGGCGTTAAAAAGCAGCGATAAATCCGGCGCCTGAACACGCGATCTTATGCCGTAGCCTGCAACTTCCTCTCAACTTCAGCTCAGCTTCCTCTTTCTCTTTTACTCAAAGCAGCGTATCAGGCGATTGGGATATCGGGAGAATCGCGTGACTGCGGCAGCGGCGCGCAGATGCGCGCTCGGCTTATCCGACTTGGCTTGTCCGGACGAGGGAATTAGCGGGGAGTAAGGGACGGGACACTGCTAATTTTTAATTATGCTCGCGTGCTGCCGAACAGTTAGCGGCGGGGACAGACCTTCGCCTCGGGGACACATGTGCGCGCTCGAGCGGTTCCGACCACCACCACCACCCCCCCCCGTTCGCCGCTCCCTCATCGTGTTTCACCTTTGGCTTGGTCACGCTTTTCGTTACCGGAATTTCAAGGAATAATTGCTCCCGGGCGTTTCTCGCTTTTTGAAAAAGCAAAAAACACTCGGGCTAATTAGCCAAACACGACAAATGCGACGGTCAAACTATTATACGATGACACGCGGCTTCTCTATCTGTGCGCGAGCGAGAATAACAAACAAAAAATATGGCTCATTTAACGGCGCTTCAACACGGAATGCAAAAATACTGTATGCCTGGCTTATCTGATTAAATTTTAATTATGACTAATTAAATTTATATTCATTTAGAAAGTAATTATCTTCATTATTGACGGTTTTTTTTATATAAATACCTGTGTTGAATCCACTTGGCCTTGGTACAAAAACAATATTAGTCGGACGCGGTATGGAAAGTTCCACTGTTATCATTCCGAATAATTGAAAAATGAAAAATACAAATTTCGGTTGAAGGTGTAAAATTTTCGTGCATTTAAGTTGTAAAAATAAAGTTGTAATTATTTTATTTGAATGGCTTTTGTTGATTTACGTACAAAATTATCCGAGTTCGCGGAAATAGTAACAGATTCAATTCTATTTAATAAGATGAGCCAAAAATATTTCTCTATGACTATTATTAAATCTCACGTGTAAGGCATACGAGTTTTGACACGTTAGTTCCTAATAATTTCAGTAAAGCATTTGGTCGAGCTGTATATAGCCGTAGACTAGAATAGAAAAAAAGTCGCTTCTTTTATGGTGCGAGAGACGCGGACGTGCGAGGGGTGGAAGAGAGGGTGTGCGGCGGGAGGTAAGGGTCTGTATAAATTAATTTGAAGAAAAGCGCGAAAAAAGGGCGAAAGGGAAAAAAGAGGCGCGCGTCTGGCATAAGGTGAACTAGCGAGGCAGAAGGGCACGGTGGTGGGAAGGGAAAGGTGGGGGGGGGGGCGAGGGTGGGCAGAGGGTCGCCGAGAGGACGGAGAAAAGAAGGACGCTCTAATTCGCGCTTGTACGCCTTTTTTCTCTCTTCTTCAGCCTCGGAAAGCTCGCGTCACGCTCTATATAAAAGAAACCTCATTACCGGCTTGGGCTTCTCTCGCTCCCTCCGTCCTCTCGTTCTAGCGGCAGAGCAAGCGAGCAAGCGAGAGCGAGTGAGAGGGAGCGAGCTAGCGCGGACGGGCGGGGGGAGGTCGACGGGGCGTGAAAGAAATTAGCATCGTAAATCCGAAAGCCAAGAAATAAACCGTAACGTGAATGGCAGCGGCGGTGTCGGCAGCGGTGGCGCCTCCTCCGCTCTTCTCGCTCTCCCATCTTCAGTGCCTTCGCCGCTGCTTTGGCGCTCGGCTGTCCCCTTAAGTAGCACTAGAGCCTCGGGAGGCTCGCGCGCGCGCGAGAGAGAGGGAGGACGCGCGACAAAAGCTCCGCAAAGTGCGCGCGAGCACCCCTGCCGGCCCCCCTCCTGCTCCTCTTTCGCTATAGTAAGCGCGATGCTTTGCTCTCTTCAAAAACCCTCGGCTCTTGCCCCTCTTCCCTAGCACTCGCGCGCTCCTCTACCTTCTCGACTACTCCTGCCTGACGCTCCGCGACGAAAGTGTGCGGGACTCGAGAGCACACCGCAAGAATGTCTTTTAATTTTACGAATTCCCATCCCCCCCCCCCTTCTCACTGACTCTCTCTTAACTTGCTCAACATTCCGTGTCCCAGGCTCCCGATGTACCTTTTTCTACGGGTTTCCAACTTGCAACAGCCCCTTCCCTCTCTCTCTCTCTACTACCCCTTTTCCTCGTACATTATCCTAAGTCCTCTTGCTTCTCTCTTTCAATCAGCCTTTTAATTATTCATTTATTTAAGCGCCGTCATTCTCAACGCGGCTCGGCGTGCGCTGCTCATCGCACCGGTTAAATAACTTAATTCGGCGGAGGCATGACTTGTGGTTTCTCTCGAATCTAGAAAGGATGATTTCTCCGGCTAAACTTTCTCAAAATAACAATAATAAGCGGCAGGAGCACCAGCACCAGCAACTGTCCGCGGCGCGAATGATTTTATAATGAGAGAGATCTGCTGCTGGCGCTACTCTCAAGAGGGAGCGCCAAGTTTCCCCGTCAAATTTCAACAATGAATGACAAAGTTTGATAAATAAATGGCTAAATATTGCATAAAGCTCGGCGGAGCCTACGTACTGCGCTGCTTTGTATGCAGAGCTCCGTTAACGTTACGACCGATTGCAAGTGAATTTGTAGCCGGGAAACTTTGAAAAATAAATCTCGCCCTCGAACAATGGCCCCTGCGGAAACGAAGAGAGGGAGAAAGAAAGAGTATTCGGCGAAGTAAAAGAGTATATAAGCGAGAGGGAAGGAGGGGCTTGCGGGGGCTAACAGCTGGCGAGTGATAAGAAAATTCAAGCGGAGGGAATAACAAATGAACGGGGCGAGCGCGGCTTCAAACGATCTCGCAGCAGCCCCATTATCGAGCAGCTCCATGCATATAGTAATGGGGTGAGATGGTACGGTGAGGGGGTGGCGGCGGTGGTGTATTGTAAAACATTTTAACGATGAAATAACGCTCATTAAGCTCCGGCCAAGTCTGTGCGGGCGTCCTGAGAGTTAATTAAAAGAAGGGCGTGTTCGTTGGAAAATAAGACAGGCATACGTCTCATATAGCCGAGGGGGGAAAGACTTATAGCGGGCGCGCGCGCCCGAGCGAGCGGAGGGAGAGAGAAGCCAGCGCGGCTGCAGGAGGGCTATATACGCTTACAGAGCCGCGCGCTCGAGAGAGCCGAGAACAGGGGAAGATAGGTGGGCTGCTGAGACTGCGTGGGGAGGGCGGCGAGAGCCTCGGCTGCTAATGAATTAACGCTCGTATAAGCAACTCATAACCATCGGGCTGGGACACGTCTTGCACGGCGGATAGGTAAGCCAGTAGCAAGAGGAGGGATAGCTCTCGGCTCTCGAGACGCGCGCACGCGACGGCCGAGTGTACGCCAGCCACCGATATAGTTGGCTCGCGCTTGCCTTTCTACACCTACGCTTTGCTGGGGAGCCTCTAATTTGTCGCCGTAGTGGCGAAGAGAAGACGCGCCGAGCTATACGTCCGAGAGACTAGCGACACCGTCGGCTGAAGCCTGCTTTTTCCGCCGGTCTAGCGGAGGGCCTGATATAAGTACGCTGGGGGTGGGGAGGTTAGCGGGCCTGGCTGGCGCGCTCCTTCGGAATTCCAATGCTTTTAATCATCTTCGCGCGCGCGCGCGCGGCAAAGTTGAGGCTGAGTTATTACCCCGGCGGTAGCAGCGGCATCACCATTCCCACTCCGCGCGGAGCCGGCCGCTCCTGCTCCCCTTCAGCTTTCGTTGGAACGCTGAAATATGGAATTTCGCGGGGCCAAACTGTTGCCCTTAGCTCACCCCCCAAGCTCTCCTCTTCCTTCCCTCCTGCTTCCCTTGCCCCTTTTTCAGTCGCTCTCGCTCTCTCTAGACGGTCTAGCTAGAAAATTCTTTCGGTTTCCTGCTCCATTCGGCCCTCGCTGCCGTGGTATACTCCTGCCGGTAGCCTACCCCGGGACTGCAACTCTCCAGACTCTCTCTCTCTCTCTCTCTCTCTCTCTCTCGCGGCGTAATTAAGAAAGTAAACTAAAATCGAGAATGTGTATTAGGCTAAATCGGCGCGCGAGTTATTTGCGCGCGCCTCTCTCTCTTGGGCGCGCATTGAGCGAGAGGGAAAGAGAGCAGCCGGAACTTTCGGGCCCTACTTCTCGCAGCTCTGCACTGCCAGCCCACCGGATGATTTGTATATTTGCGCGCTACTGCCAAACTTTTCGAGGGCAGCTCCTCCTGCGGCTCTAATGAAATACCAGCTTATATACCAAATCTAATATACGTATACGCCTTGCCGAGGCAAGAGTAGACGTCTACATTCTATATACGTATACATTAGCTGCGTACTTTTATACACAACTTTTGTAAATGTATAAAACTTTTTTTTCTTTTTCATTCTTTCCTGATGTTTTTTTAGCTTTTTGTTCAATTTATAGAAATTGAAAAAAAAGCCACGGGCTCTCAATCTCACTGTATTTTTGGATTTTTTGTTTTTTCACGATTGGTTTCGAATAATTTATGATTATGCTTGAAAACCATTTCCTGATTACTTTTTCTGGCAATTGCAGCCGATGAACGTCGAGTTTTAATAAAACAACTTTACATCGAATAAGTTTTTGTGTATTGTCGAGAAACTAATCTGCTTACACTCATGTTATGAAATATGTAAGTAAATAAATAAACAAATAAGTCGATCTACGTAGAAATTTCAATAACAACGTGTGTTTCTCTTGATCGATTTTCTAAATCTAACAATTATAGTTATTTTGGTCACACACTCGTAACAATGATGTGGCAAACAAAGGTACAAGAGGAGTAAATCCAATTTAAGATGTCAATATTGAAATGATTTAAAATACAAAGAATTAAAATAAAACTAAATTTAAACATATACATACGGAAAGCTATAGCATAAAATCGGGGGTATGGGTAGTAGTGCGAAGAGTAGGCGGCTAGAGAGAAGAGCCGAGAAACCGAAATTCAAGTTGTTCCTACTGTTTTATGATTTCAGGTCCGTCGTTTTGGGGCCTCATCAATCCTCAGTGGTCCCTGTGCAGCAAGGGCAGGCGGCAAAGTCCGATCAACATAGAGCCAGACAAGTTGCTGTTCGACCCCCACCTGAGGCCGGTCCACGTGGACAAGCACAAGGTAATTTGTCAAGCGCGGCTACTTGCCACCGGGCCTCCCTCCTCCAACTCTACACTCGCGCCCACGAAAATTCCACTAGTCCCCCGCAGTCCTGTACTCTACCTCGGGGCCGATCTTTCTCCCTCTCCCCTTCTGCCCTGTTCCCGATGGAAAACTCTCGAGTCCGGCGTCCTCTGGCCAGTATCCCAATGTGTAGAACAGCACGGCGACTGGACGCTGAAAAACTTTCCGATTGCACAACTTTCCATCCGGCCCGCCAAATGAAGATGAAAGACTTTTCTGATAAACCGCCTCGTTAGCCGGTACTCTGTCTACGTTTCCGCCCCCCCCCCACACGCTTTCCTCCTTCACCGTCACCTCGGAGTCCCCTACCGTATCTCTCTCTCGCGCGCGAGCGACCTAAGGGACGCAGCAGCCGAGGTGTGCGAGGGCTGCGAGATCGCACCCACTTTCTTTTACAGTCGATTTCATTAAATGCCTTGCTCGCTGGCTTCGGCCCACCCCTCCGTCGTCCACCCACTTCCACCTTGGTTCTTTCGCGCCAGGACTAGCCGAGACTGCACTGATTCAACGGTTACAATTAAAAAAGTTTCAAATTATACATCAGATAGGGTGATGATTGATGCACCGTTATAGAGGGCCAGAGGAGCGGGCAGGAGACGGAGGTTTCAGCTGGAAAGCAATGCCCGGATGAATTTGATAACCGGCTAATTAGACGTCTAATGAAATTACTTTTCTGCTCGATTATCGCCCTCGAGAACTTTCTCTCTCTTCCTCCCTCTTCCTCTCTTTCTTTATTTCTTCTTCGCTCCCTTAGCTGGCAAATCAAATCTATTTCAATGCTCTCGCAGATATTTCAAAATTATATGATGAAAAATAATTGATGAGATTTCGAAATGACATTTTCTCAAGAGCCCGTTCTCTCCCTCCCTCTCTCTCGAACATTATCCCTAACTTTGTTGGTTGGCCTCGATAAGGTTATACGACTAAATCGGGTTGTCGCCTGCGCTCCCCCCTACCAATGGATAATTTATTTAAGAACTCTAGCGCCTCTCCTCTCCTTTCTACTTCAAATCTAGAGAAAGAATTATCGTTTGACTAGCCGAAATTATTGCATGATTTTTACTCCTCATTGCGCGACGCTTCATTTTTTATCATTTTATTTTCAAAATAAACTAGTTTTAGATTACTTTACAGCCAGTCGAATTTTTCAACTATCGTTTTTCCGAATGTTGATTCGCCGTTGAATCAATACTCGAATATATCGATAAAAAAAATTTGGTCTATTAATATTTGATGAACTACTGCTGAAGCTGTAAAAACAATGATTTTTCTTTTCGCTAAAAATATACGAGCAATTCAATAAAGAACTAACAATTTGCAGGACAAAATGTTTTTACAATTTTTACATGCAGCTCGCACGTATACTGTTTAAGTTATTTCAAAGTGCATCATTTGAAACTATACTCCCATTATAATTTGGTACACTAGATGTACCTAACAATTTTTTATTTTTTATTATTGTAAATGTTTTTGACGTCTCGTTAAAAATAACTTTTTTTATTTTTTAAAACGGTACTTTGAAAAAAAAAAGATAATAATAATAATAATAATAATAATAATAATAATTATAATAATAATAATAATGTACAATAATACTATTTCGTTTTATTCTTTACTGAAAATCTTGGACAACAGTGGATAAAAATTTTTTTCTTCAATATTTACAAATTCATTCAAAGAAATTCATGCGATAAAAATAGAAAAAAATATTTACTGATGTTTTGACAGTTATATGTATACGCAAACCACTGTTCCCTCGCACAAAGGCATTTAAGTGACCCTTATAGAAAGAAAAGGGTAAGGATAAAGAAAACTAAAAAAGAAATTTATTATTAGTTTCAATGGCAAAATCGATTTCACGAATAGAAAAGGACTATCCCAAATATACATATATATTTCAAGGATATTTTAGAAAACGGGAGATTGAAAATTGAAGAAAAATTATTATTGTCGTTTTGAAACCTACTTGTGCATCTTAACTACTTTAATTCCGTAAAAATCTATTCAACTAAATCCGTACACGGTGTATGAATCTCATGGTGCCATTGCTTGGTGATTTTGTATTTTGTAAATTGATTCCTTTTCTGTTCATTACGACCAATTCCCTGTTTTTGCTTGTTTCCACACGGAATGCACTGAAATGCGTTGGTTTTTTTCTGTGAATTGCCAAACAAGCGAGTATTTACGGGGAAGAAAATCGACATGTAATTAATTATTAATATAAATCTCAAGGACACGTGCAGTGTTATTTCTTGTTTAACTTTCAAGTTTATTATTCAAAAAAATATATCGCAGTAGTCAAATAAATATAGATGCAATTGTAGTACACACGCATTTATATGTCATGTACGTAGCCGTGTGTATGTGACATAGATAAATCTACAGACAATTCAGCATGTAGTAGGAGTATTTTCGATAGGACTACCATCAGCTGTAAATTTCCGCATAATTGAACCAGCCCTCTAAACTAGATAACCAGCCATTTTCATCACAATAGTAATAATAATAAGCAGGGGTTATTTAGGAAAAGCCAACTTCTTCGAAACGATATCTTTGTTGGTAGGTGTGTGTGCGTGTGTACAGGCGAAACAATAGTGCGAGAGAGAGAGATCGCACGTGAGAGCGTCCGTGGCTGTAGAGTTGGGTGTGTGCAGTGCTCGTGGTACGGGAGGGCGTGAGGGGGGACGCGCGGTTGGAAGCTGGCTCGGGGAGTAAGCCCTATACAAAGTAATTAAGCAACTTCATAAATCCCCGCTCTGGCTCTCTCGCGCTCTTTCTCTCTTTCGATTTTTCCGCAACTTTTCGACTCGCCTTGAAAAAGTTATCGGCTAATTCAAGTGCTGGCCGCGTACACACAAAAATACTTGCTCCAAGCAAGTAGTAATATAGGTGCGGGGGGAGTTTTGCACTCTACTGGGCCGCGAAGAAAAATTAATTAAAAGCTCCGTCTCTGCCGCCGCTACTGCTCTACGGTCTACGGGGGCAGGGGCTGGCCCAGGGAGAGAGAGAGAGAGAGAGAGGATGGCTCCTGAGAGCGGCTTCCATTAATCCCACACGCGAGTGTCTTCTCTCTCTCCCTCCGTGGCCCAGCCACTCCGCCCAGTCCGCTGGCCAGTGCGCTGCGCCTACTCTCGTTTATTATAATCCGTTCTCGCTCTCTCCTCCTTCTTTTGTTTTTTTTTTCACTCCCTCCGTCTGTCTATCTATGTCTCCCTCTCTCTCCCTCTCTATCTCTGTGGCTCTCTTTCCATCGGTTGGAGAGTCTTTATGGTCGCTATGAAAAATTGCGCCGAAGCAATATTTCACTCTCGCTCTGGCGGCTGGCTGCCATAGATTGCTAGACGAGTCGGCGGGGCAAAGCCCCCGCACAGCAGCCATCTATATATCTAAACTTGTTAATGCTAAAATAACTTTCAGCAGCTCGGCGGATCATACACCGGCCCCTCGGCTCGGTCAAGCCGAGTTCTCCGCTTTCCTTTTTTTCCCATCGGCCCCCGCGCCTCCAGCCACTGCTCCCTGCGACTGGCCTGATGGCCTCTGCAACGACGGGAATACGGTAGCAACGCCTGCCGAATTCATTGCGCCGCCAATCGCAAGCCCATTGAAATATTCATAATGCAAAGCCCGGGCCTGACCTTTTTCGTGCCGGGTTTTCCGTTTTAATCGCTCTATCTGTACACCCTTCGCCATTTCTTCTTGTATCAATTTCGTTTTTTCATTGGTAAGAATGGACAACAAAAAAAGGAAAAATCGAGCATGCTGGCTGGCGTGCAATGGGCTGAGGGACGAAGGGGAGGGGAAAAACGTGCCGTACAACCTGTTACCAGGAAAATGCAAACATTATTCAACGGTGGAGCGAGAGCTCGAGAGTGAAAGGTCATAATAAAAATAGTAATGCGAAATAAATAAAGAGAGGCTTGATGGTTTGTAAAACCGGGCAATGGGCGCCCAGGCGGCTCGTATAGTGAAAAACGAGGATTGCGGCGGCATGCTGGATTATACGGGGGGAAAGTATATATATCAATATAACTGCTGTTTACAATAACTCCCGAACGGCCGGCGAGCACCTCGGCACATGACCACCGACTTTTCTCCCCGGCCCGACGCCCAAAAGCCAAAACTCCCCTTCTCCTTCTCCCCTCTCCCTCCTGCTGCTGCTCTACATGCGTTAAAATGTTGCGAATCGATATTAGTACAGTGCAGCTGTAGCCTGTACAAAGTTCAGAATTTAAAGCGTTTTAACGAAAATTTCACTGGCATGCAGATTCTCTCTTTCTTTCTCCCCCCCCCCCAGTCGCTCCCTCTCTCGCTCATTCTTTCTCTCTTACCCTATGGCTACTTGCACATACGTGTACTCGCGGAGATAAAGTAACTTTAAGAGGTGTGTAGCGGGAGGGGGCTAGAATGAAGTAGCGACGAGCGCGCGCGCGCGGCCTGCGTTCTTTCGCGAGTGCCCATGACTGCGCGCAGCCGTCTGCCGCGTTCATAAAACTCTTCCCCCATCCCCGCGCCCACATATACCCTTCTCTCTCTCTCTCTCTCTCTCTCTCTCTCTCTCTCTCTCACTCACTACGTCCACGTATGCGCAATATTTTTCGTTTTTTTTCGAGGACGCGCTGTGGGCCAGCCCTCGCGGTGATATTTCAGCGGTGCGAGGATTTTGCTTATATACTATCGGTCATTGCGTGCGCGCGAGAGAGAGAGAGAGAGAAAGCGGGAAAGAGAAAAGCTCTTGCCCTTTCCCCTCACTTACCGCACGCTCGGTATCGCCTGGCTTTTTTTGCAGCTTCCGCGTAATGAAGTGCATCGCCGAATCTCGGATAAAGCATAACCGCTCTCGTATCGTGTTTTATTATTTCTAGCCTACCCCAAGCCGTTCTCTCTCTCTCTCTCTCTCTCTCACTCTTTCCAACTGCCGAAAAAAATATTTGCTTTTCCACTGGGCGAGTTTTCATTTTTGCCGCGTTTTCTCTCCTCTTCCCACCTCTATCCTGGCCGCTCTCTTCTCTATTCACCCCACGCTTCAGCACACGGCAGAAGGCTATTAAAAAATCACGCGACCAGCTCTCTAGATTACACGGATGTTTCTGCGGATATATGAGCTCCAGCTGTTTTAATAATTAGCCGAGAGAGCGAGCGCTTTTTCTTCCCTATTTTATTCAAGCTTTGGTTTACATTTATTTTTGGCTTTCTTAATATGCAATAATGCGCTCAATTACTAATACTCGCGTGGAATACGATGAAATAAAAGCATCCGGCACTTTATTCGTTTGTATATACGATATTTGTAAGCTCTTGGTTGGACAGAAAAAAAAATGATAACGAGCAGGCTCAAGGAGATTTCGACAAATGGATCTCGCTGGATAAATCGTGACAATTTGCGGCTGTCCAATAATTTCCAATAGAAAAGCTAAACTCAAGCTACACGTATACGCGTATGGAGCAAACGATCATCGTATTTTTTCACCGCGTTACAACGTAGAGTAGGCGCAGTTAGCTATGGATAAAGAAGAAGGATAAGAAGAAGGAGAAAAAAGGAAAAATCTGAAAAGTTGGTATGACTCGCAAGTGTTTTGAGGATAAAAAGCGCACAAAGGAGAGAAAGAGAGCGGCCGAGGGGGGAGGGAGGGTAGTAGAGGCAAGAAGAGCTACTGCTGCTGGGACGCGTAAAAAAGTCGGGAATAAAGGTTGATTCGTGAAAAGCTCGGTGAATAGGCGGGTAGAGCGTAGAGGGTAGACTAGGGGCGGGTGGGAGAATGTTGGTCGGGCCGAGGGCGGGAAGTGCGGTAGGTAGGTAAATAGGTAGGTAGGCCTTTTTAAAGAGACAAATCGTCAGCACTTCCAGGCCCTGCGTTTCGCGGCCATCACTCTCATTTTTCAAGCATCCCCCGGCGTCCGCGGCGCTTCCTCTCCTCTCCCCCCCCTGCCTTGTCGGTATACTCTTTCCCAGTCAGCCTTCTCCTCCTCCGGAAAGCTCATCGGATGTGTACTCTCCCTCTTGCGAAGAGAGAGGGGGGGGAGGTGAGGGTGGGTGAGAGCCTTTCACGAGTTCACCGAGAACGCGACGACGACGGCTCGGGCGCGCGCTGCGAGCGCACGCCTGTACTCGCAAAAAGGCCGCATCCACTCATTACAGAGTCGGGCTTTGTTTCTACCTCTGCGCTGCAGCTAGCAGTGCGCTGTTGCTGCTACTGCTGTTGTCCTGCCAGTCTTTTCCCCTCGCAAACCGTTGCAAACCCACCCACCCCTCGCCGCCTTCTTTTCTTTTCTCTTCTACGCTTAACACTTTTCTACTCTCGCCTTCCCTCGACACTCCTATGCGTTGAAACATTGTTATGAATTAAAATTACTCGCTTAATAGTCGCTTTACAGATCCACGCGATACATGTTTTTTGGTCGTAAAATACAAGCTTCCGCGCGTTAAAAAATCAAATAACTTTTTCCTATCCTTCCTCCCCTCATCCCCCCTTGCACCGTCAACAACAACTCCGACACCCTCCGACAATATTTATTTCACGTTTTAAACGGCTCTTTTTATTTAATCAAAAGTGGGAATAAGCTGTTTCAACTTTAATTGACTTTCGCGCAAAAAAGATGCAAGCTGTTAAAAAGCCATGCAAGTTACCACATTAAATTGTGTTGTAAAGGTTTTTTCCCATTTTTCAACTCATTAGTTTCAACATTTTTGGAAACTCGTCTGGTTTGGCCTGAAATAATTTAAGCATGATGATTATGCTGTTACTTACGGCTGTATATGCCCCTTTTAGTGTTTATAAAAATATTATTTTGACGATATAATTGACGTACATTTGTTGCGACATTTTTTAATAATGCTATAGAAATAAGTACAAACGGGTTAATTATAAGGGTAACGAAATAATAAAAATAATAATAACAGTTATAATTAAAAAATTATTTCGTTAAATTTAATTTTAATACACTCGCCAATTAACCAGCATTATAATTACACGAGTAAAAAACGATTCAATTAAATATCAATGAGTAGCTAAAATGTGAAATCGGATATATAGAGAAGATGATGTAGTTTGAACTCTGCTTTCGATCAATTTTTGCAAATGAGTCGAGCATTTTTATAGCAATGCTATGATTTGTAAGAAATCCATAAAATGCTCTATAAAATAAAAATATGTTGATAAGTATATCGACACGATTCGATTAAAAAGTAGACTGCCTAAATTCAATTGAGTAAAGTATACGTAGGTAATCAAATTTTTGCACAATTATTTTTTACCCTTCATATTAAAAACAGTTGTGAATCTTTGATTTTTGACAGAATTGCAGTTGGACAATGCTCACAGGTTTTGTATTTGAAAATATGAGAATGGCAGTAGGGACAAATTGCTCTAGTAAAACCGCAATCCCAAAGCCTTGGACGGATATATAAAGTTACGCCGTTGAAAAAAAACCTTGATGTTTACCCATCTTCTTTCATATTCTTTTTTCGGATTTGTGCCAACTCGGATGAGCGCGAAGATAAAGGGCGTTATGGAAAGCACTATTTATTTTAGCAACCATCAATTTTGATACTCACATTGATTCCTACAACAGTTACTTTGGATATATTGACGTTGCAAAAAAATACTCTTTGATTGCGCGAGTCTTATGGATCTTGAGAACCGTTAAATTTGAATACCGTGGGGTAAACCGCGTAATAAGTGGAAATATTTGCCAAGAAAAATTGAATAGTGACCAAACGTGAAAACAATTTACTTTAATACCTTTTAGCTATCCAATGATTAGAAAGAAATACATTAAAATGGAAAATATTTTCTTTGCATTTTATCAAAAAAAGAAATGAAAAAAACTTGAACCATGTAGTATTCTTATAGTACCACGATGGTTCCTTTTTGCACGGCAAAAAATTTGTTCAAAACTTCATGTCTTTTAATGTTTAATTTCACATAATTCACTGTAGTAACATCGGTCACTTTGTATGTATGTATTTGAGGATTTCCATAAAAAAACAGCCGTTTTCATGTCCAAAAAATGGCCCAAAATTTTTTTTGAGCGCCGCTTGAAATACCGCGTTTTTCTTCAAGGTTT
>JAPYYQ010001425.1:0-33806 GCA_030522585.1 Anagyrus pseudococci
CCTCGAAATTTGAATTCAGGAGGTGAAAATACGTATAAAAAACTTTGGTGGAGCAGTGGACCTCGATGGCCTACGAAAACCCCCGTGGCGCCCGGACTAGCAAGAGAGAGAGAGAGACCCTTCCCTCTGCGCGTCGCCCCTCACCGCTCAGTATACACTTGCGGTATGAGTCATGAAAGCGCGAGGAGAGACGCTTGGTCTTTGTGTACGTACTGCCTTTAGGTGTGTGCGTGGCCCGTTCATACACGCAATTATATATATATAGAGCGTTAGGCTTTGGCGGCTTCCCCCCGCCGGCATATAATATAAGCGCGGCGCGCGTCCTTCAGCCAGCCCCCCCCCCCCTCGCGCCCAGCAGCCGGATCGTCCGGCTTTTTAAATGTCGGCATAGGAGGCATCTGTTTACGCGGACAAACAGCTGTGTGTGACGGCTCGCTTGATTTTTTAATACTAGAGAGAAAGAGGGCGAGTAAGGGGTGAAAATTTGGTTTTTCACTTTATGAGTTCGCTGACCTTACAGACTTTCGTTGGAGCTCGGATTATTCGTCCTTCGAAGGCCAGAGCATTTTTTCCACTGATTCACCGTGTAATTAACGCTTTATTTGCCTCTCAGTCTTATACTCTATAATTAGTCAAGTCTTTTTCATTTTTTAAACGAATCAAATCGTGTATGAATTGTTGTGTAATCTACAGGAATTTGTCTCAAGCGCTTTTGCGAAATGGGTAAGTGTTAAAAGAGCGCAAGTTTAATGGAACGAGTGGTATGAAAGCTTGTTTTTTTATTCATTGAATTTCGAAGGCACAACACGCTCGAGGAAAAAAATATTGTCATCGGCCCGCGCACTAATTTCAGAAAGACATGAAGACGTTATTGATTATCTCGAATCGAAAAGTTTTATTTATATACCTACCTCGCAGAGAGAGAGAGAGAGAGAGAGAGTCGTACAGGAAATACCCGCATCGAAAAAAGACGGAGCTCCAAAATTTTTTTTTTTATTCGCGTCCTCCAACTATTTTTTTTCTCTAATTAAATTTTCAATGTATTATTTCTTAAAAATAAATATTATTGGCAGAACAATGAATTCAAAGTACTTTCCTTTCCAAAAATCGCTCGACATTAGATTCTAATATATTTACAACAGATTAGAATAAATAAAGTAGCAACTGCAACTACACATATAATAGCTCTGGAAAGCAGATGAATTTCTGCGGCTAAATCGTCGGCTTGTTCGACTGACTCAGAGAGGAGCGTTTACCGCCTCTGCAAATGCCTTGTAAATCATATATTATTGGCTTTCTTACTTCTCAGCTCATTATACTCGGGCTCTTATTTAATTAGCATTACCTTCGCAAGAAACTGCCCTTTTTCATTTACTCTGCATATAGTTCTTTTAATGTGAAATAAATAACTCGAATATTTTTTCGCTTCTAAAGCGCTGTTAGCTCGTATCGCACTTCGAAAATATCGTTACGATAAAAATCAGCTGATCCTCGACGTGTGCTGCAATTGCACTCTCGTAACTTTTTTTTTAAAAAAATTCGTTCGTTTGCAGGCAAACGCGGGTTATAATATTTGAAGAATAAATATAATCGTTTAATAGAATTAGAGTACTTTTATGAATTATACCATAGCAAATCAATCTAAAAGTTGTAAATGAATAATTTTAAATTAATGAAAACCAAATAAAAAAAATGAACAAAATACCAATAGCAGTGGCCGGAATGATTGTACAGATCACTTCTACGCGTAATAACGGTGACTAAGTTTTATTTATTACGCACATTGAGCGCGCGGGCAGAAAAATAATGCTAACGACAGGTTAAATACATTATTCAAGCATAAATCGATTACCGGAAAATCACCGGGCTTTTGGGTAAGGAAGTATAAATAGTTAGAAGAAATGTATGATTTCATAAATCAACAACAGCTGATTCATAAAAACGTGTTAAATAGCAAAATTCCCCCCTTTTTTTGTTTCTCTAACGCTCTATTATTACATGTTGTAATAAGGCGAGTAACGGACGCATAAGAAAATCAACGTATCTACGGGCAGTCGAAAGCGCGCTGGTCTAGACACATTTTATTACGAAATACGAAAATTACGTAAAAAAATAGTAGTAGGCGATGTATATCACGCAGACTTTATTCCCTTGAAGCGCGCGTATGTAGGAAGGGGAAGGGAGAACGGCGGCTCCTTCGAAGCGCAACGACAGAGAGAGAAGGCAAAAAAAAAGAGATAAAATAATAATACCTACCGCGTTTGGTACAGAGAGCGGAGGTTTATGAACCCGGGGGAGGGCTCTCCGGCGCATCGCGAATATAATCGCGATCTCGCGACACACTACGCCGCTGCATTTGCGCATATGGACGCGCCAGTGAGAGACGAGAGCCAATGGCGGCTCGTCGAATCTCGGTATCCGGCCAATCGCGATGTTTATTTTTAATTCATTGTTTAATGTTGTATTGTTGTGCAGTTCATTGGTTGAGCTGAAAATTTAGTTCTATTATGAAAAAAGTGCATTTGCCGAAACGAGTGTCCGTTAGTACTGCGTCCACCGGAGATCTTTGGAGGTTGTTGAAGAGTCGGTAATCACCGTATGGACACACTTTGGTAGGCTTTGCACAGTTACAGTTACATCAGCAATTCGGAAAGTACGTGTAGCGTTCTCTGCGTACAGTGTTTACCAATATTCCTAATGACAATTCGCCTGGGCGCGCTGGACGTTCGATATAAGTACCTTGACTGTTGCTAAACGATTACACCGAACACGCTGGACACCGCATAATTTAGCTGCGATGAATGCCTTTCGTCTGCTCGGCGACTTTTTGCGTCTCCTCGCCATCATCGTTCTCCAACTCAAGATATGGCAGTCTGGTAGCTGCGCCGGTAAGTTGTGGTTAACGCTCAATGTAGGATCGGCTTAAGATGCTTTATTTTTTTTTTAAATTTTGCCTCGACTTTCGAATTATTGCATTGAGGATCGTAATGAACGAAGTATATAAATTTCATCGCTAAAATTCCTTATAACGAAGATTAAATATTCATGCACGCTATTTATTTTGTTTCAGGCGTTAGCGGCAAGTCGCAAATTTTATTTGCCATTGTTTACATGACGCGATATTTAGATTTGACGTCGTACTACAATACTGCTTATCTTGTTACCATGAAGGTGATTTTTATAATTTTATCATTTACTACCCTCTACTTGATATACGTCAAGACTAATGCAACGTACTATCGCGAACACGATACCTTCAGGTAATGAATTTTTATCCGCGTATATCTATTGCAATATGTGCAACGGTAAAACTGTAATTAAATTTTCTTTTACATTCTACAGAATTGAGTTTCTGATCATACCAGCTGCAATTTTAGCTTTGCTTGTAAACCATGATTTTACAGTATTGGAAATTCTATGGACGTTTAGTATCTATTTGGAATCCGTTGCTATTCTGCCCCAATTTTTCTTGATCAAGTCCGTAGGTAAGGCGGAAGGCATTGTCACTCTTTATTTGGTACTTAATGGTTCTCACAGAGGTTTATACATAATGAACTGGATGTACCGTTATTATTATCAAGGATATTACGATATAATTGCAGCGGGAGCCGGTATTTTACAGACGGTTTTATATTGCATTTACTTCTGTATATATGGATATTTGTCACTGAGAAGAATAAACTCGGAAAGCTCGGAAAAGCCTTATATTATATCAACATGAATCGATTGAGTTCAATTGTAAAGCGTATAATATATGTGTATTTGTTCATAATTTTTTATCATCATCATGTACGCTCAAAGCGTGTAACATTTTATAAAAAACATTGTTTTACATAAACTTATTTTATAAAGAATGAAAAAGTCGTTTTTTTTTCTTTTATTTACTTAGATCGGTATCGCTATACCGAGCGTACAACCGATATATCGTTGTTGCTCTTGCAAATCATGTTCGAAATAGACCTAATAATTACTAGCGCTTGGAATACATTAAAAAGAAAAAAAGTAATCGCTGTAATATCGAGGCCCGGTATACGCGGCCTCTTCATGATCAAGCGCGCGCGATCATTCGACTTTCGCGCGGCGCGGAACAACTTCAACCCGAGAGCGACGCAACGACTGTTTTGTATTATTAGCCGAGTCAAGCGCGGCGCTCCGGGGGAGCCCCCCTTGCCCCGCGACGGCGGCCCGTGTGGCGTGTGCGTGGCAGCTGCGGCGGCGCGCGTACGAATGCCGCTCGAGTCGTGTTTTCCGAAGCGTCGGCCATCTCTCTGGCCGATGTTGTTCCAGGCGCCCTCGCCGCGCTGAGCACACAGCCACGTCACATTGGTGCGCGCCGCAGCACACCGCTACTGGGACAGTGCGCCTGGGACCAGTGAATATATCGCGCCCTGCTGCCGACGACGAGAGCCGACCCGAGAGTCTGTGTGGCATAGTTAAAACACACACGTGGCGGCCGCTGCTCTTCTCTGCCGTATAGCTGCTGCTCCGAGATTCACGCAGCGAGAGCGCTAGACGCGTTCTTTCCCCTCGGCGCTCCGGACCACCTTGTAACCTCATCGAGACGCTGGACCGGCCTTTTTCCCAACGATGAATATTTTTCGGCTTCTCGGCGACTTGTCGCATCTCGTTGCCATTATCATTCTCCTGCTCAAGATATGGAAGACGAGGAGCTGCGCCGGTACGTGGCGGTGTCGATTCGGCCCGACTCCAACCTACGACCGACTTGCTTAAACTCAGCTTGCCATGCTGGGAGCCTGTTTTTTCTTTGAGCAAGCCTTATTGCTTGTTGTTTTTTAACTTACTATTGTGATTATGCTATTGAAAATAAGTTGTGTAAACATGTTTATTGGATTTACAGGAGTTTAAGCAAGTTGGAGCGGTTGAGTTGTGGGTTGTGCGATGGAACTACTTTGGCATTAAAAAGCTTCAATTTCAAGGGTTTATCTCACAAGTATATCATTATTTGTTGTTCTTTTATTTCAGGCATCAGTGGCAAATCACAAATACTTTTTGCGATTGTCTATGTAACACGGTATTTGGATCTGGTGACCTCCTATGTTTCTGCTTATAACACTATTATGAAGATAGTGTTTCTAGCTACATCATTTGCTACTTTGTTTTTGATGTACGTCAAATTCAAGGCCACATACGATCACAATCATGATACATTCAGGTATGCACTCTCAAAAAATTATAAATTTACTGTTTAAAATTGCACAAAATATTACCAAGATCTAACCTTAATTTCTTTACAAAAATTTATTGTTGTGTGCGTTATCTATAAACGTGTAAATATTATCTTGAAAATGAAAACAGTCCATTTTATAACAGATAAGGAAGATTCAAACTTCTTATACAATTCACATTGTAAAATTATTTTTAAATTTTTAAATAACACTTTTCTTAATACTCAATGTAAGAAAAAATTGTTGTTAATGTAATAAGAAAAGTGTTCAGTGAAAAATAATTTGAAAGCAATAGATTTAAATTATAAGTTTGTTTTATAAAAATGAAACAATATTTAAGTTGAAATATTTTTTACAGAATTGAGTTCCTGATCATACCAGCTACAGTTTTAGCTTTACTTATAAATGATGAATTTACAGTGTTGGAGGTACTATGGACCTTCAGTATTTACTTGGAATCAGTTGCTATTTTGCCCCAACTCTTCCTGGTTTCGAAAACAGGTGAAGCAGAAAGTATCACCAGTCACTATTTGTTTGCCTTAGGCTCTTACAGAGGTTTATACATATTGAACTGGATGTACCGTTATTATGCTGAAAACTATTTCCATCTAATTGCAATTGTGGCTGGTCTTGTACAGACAGTTTTGTATTGTGATTTCTTCTATTTATACATCACCAAAGTACTGAAGGGCAAAAAGCTGTCATTGCCAGCTTAAGCACCTACAAGTATTATAGAGTATATAACATCTATAAGCTGCCTTTTATTAGAATAAAAGTTGTTGCAGCAAATGTATGAACGAATGAAATGTGTTAATAAGATTTGAGCAAATATGAATAATGTGCGCACAAAATGTAACATTGCCAAATCCGAAGCACCTTAAATCTGCTCCTTAAAATCTACTTGAAAATTCTAATTTTTATAGTGGATTTTGGTGATCTGTTTATTGACGCTTTTAATTATAATTATTAATTGTTTAAAAATTTATTGTCTTATAATATATTTGTACTTTTTACATTTAATGAAATTAGTATTGAAATTTTTTGGCCATTTGTAAGTAATTATTATTTACTAAATTGAATTACGTTTTGTCAAATTTTTAATTTCAAGCTTTGTGTAATAGAATGAATATTGAAAATGAAAGTCTGAAACTTTGGTGCAAGATCATTTAAAGAGCATTTTGTTTTACAATAGTTGCATGTATAATTACTACGTTTTTTATGAGTGTATGTTGAAAAGCACATTAAAGGTTCAAAACTTGAATAATAAAATAAGTGTAATGAAATTAGATTTGAGTAAAAATATTGTCTGCATCTTGTAATAATGATAAGTTGTTACTTTTATGATTTTTATTAATGAAAATAGGACTATGATAATAAAAACAACAAAACAATGATTAAATTGTGTTCTCAATTTCTGATTTATTTCATATAAAAAAAATTGTCAAGGTAACTGTGCTGAACTCTTACAACTAACACACAAATCATACATACGTCTAGCCATATCAGTTATGTGAACTGTTTCTCCACATAAAGTTCTTTGGCACACTAGTTTGAGAAGCCCAGTTTTCAAACTGTCACTACTTACAGTTACTACATAAGCTACTTTCAAGGCATCTGGTTTTTTAACATCATTTAAGATAACTGATTCTATGCCTTTTTCACGTAATAATTCAATAACATATAATGTTAAATCATTTAAGTCTTGTTTAGTTGATTCATCATCTTCAGGTGAAATAAAAGCTTTACAATAAGCTTTATAAGGCATTAGTTTTGGATGCATTTGAAGTTCTTTAGAACCATCAATTTCTATGTATCCATCGCACAATAATGTTAAGCAACCCCAATCTAATGACATTACATGTTCAACAATTTTTAAATCTGAGCTATTATCAACCTAGAAAAAAATAATAAGATTTTTTATAATCAGTTTATAAATAAGTAACAGTTTTATAGTTATAGTGCAATAAATAAAATGTATTTAGACTCATAAAATATCTACTCTAATTATCATTTGTATAGAAATACCTTTTGTAAAAAAAAAGTTATAATTATATTATTCTAAAGTACATTGAAAAAAGGACAAATGTATTGAAATTTTTTTAATATGCAATAAAATTAAATGAAAATAAAAAAAATTTAAATGCTTACTCCTGGTAATAATTTTTTGGCACTATTTTTGAAATAAATAGTTTCAACAACAATTTTTCCAAAGGGAAAATGAGCTTCAATTTCTGTATATTCTTTGCCTTTTTCTTTTTTAATTTCGCTCATAAAATATATTGATGGATTTTCAGAGATCTTGCGCCACCAAGACTTGCGCTCTCTTTGCTTGTTATAAAAAAGATCTCTTATACTCAATATATCCCCCTCACTTTTATAAACTGTTGTAACTTTAGCAATTTGATGATTTATAGGTTTTGACTTTGGTAGCAATAACGACGTGTTCCAGGTGTTTTTCACATTGTCTATCTCAGCAATTCCAAAAGGTACTTTGTCAACTCCAATCTCAGATAGATCTTTAACGCAGGACATAACAGTGTTGGAAGGTACATGAAAGACATTGTATTTGGATCTTGTCACACATTGTTCAAACCACAACTTCTCCAAATTCCTGCGTAAAAGTATACCTTGCATACCATAAGCAAAGCCAAATTCTTTTAGACTGACAAAGGTAGGACCAAGAGTCTTGAGGATCTGCTCCATTTTACGAGCTTTTCGGAATATTGCCCGGTGGCGCAACGAAATACTCGTCTTCCGTGACTTTGGCGTTCTTTAAAATCTCCTCGCGACTCGTCTCCTCCGTAATCTTATCCTCCCGCAACTCCAGCCTTTGATCTTCGAGTACAGTGTACATCGGCTTGACCGAAGGATCCAGGGGCACTTCCTTGAGCTTGCGGGCAAAGCGAATGGCAGCCTCCAAGCGTTGTATGCCTCCCTCGTTACCAAAGTCCACCAGGGAAATTCTTTCTAATTTGGCAATCGTATGCAGGTCGATTTTGATCTCTTCCTCGTCTTTTTTCAATCCAGCCTTCTCCTTAGTCGCGGCAGCTCCCGAGGACTGAGCGAGAGAAGTCGCGCTTCTTGCGCTTCTCGTTAATATTCCAAACAAATCAGCTGTTGTCCGCGAGTACAGCCTTACCACGAGACCCATTTAGCTGCTTAGCTCGCACAGCGACTTTACCTGCTATTTATCGTTTATTTTGCCTTTGATTATTTAGTTCATTGAATGGTACTTCAATGTTTACTATCTCGCATCCTGGCCGGATGTTTAAGGTTATGTACCGAATGCGTGTTTGTGTATATATACCGACTGCTGTTCTGCTAGATAGTCACGTGTAACACGCGCAACAATAAGTGGTCCGCGTTTGTTTTTTTTTTTTAAATATCATGTAACGTTTTTCGCGGAAGCCATACCGATAAAAATGATTGATCGACTTGAAGCGTTATCGAGTAAATTCCACGGCTACGTAACGCCAAATTCCTGTTTCTCTTAAATTTATGGAGATATAACGAAAGACAAAGTTTTGCAAAAGCGAACGAGACTTGACAATTTCCTGCAGACTCGTTATTTTACGATGATTTTTGAAGTTTAAATTAGCAAACTTGGCGATTTTCAAATTGAATTTGAAAGAGTAAAAATTGTCTAGGAGCCAGCCACTCGGTGGCGCAGTCGTAGTTTAAAGGTGCGCGACGACAGCTAAATACATTTAAACACACGCATTTATATTGTGCGTGTGGCTATCTTGCTTGCGTCACTATATTTACAGAGGATGCAGCCCAGCTGCTGCCATACACACGCTGCAGAGAGAGCAATAATAAAGAGCATCTGATCGCGGTGTCTCATCCCCTCCTTGGGCCGTTGCTCCCCGGCCTGCAGAGCCGGAGCAGTAGCTTGTCTGCATTTAAATGCCCAAAGCCGCCTGCCACGTTACAAGAAGTGAGCAAGAGCGGCGGGCGTTTGTGGTCACGCGGCGGCGAGTCGCGCGTGATGCAATTAGCGCAAAAGCCCGAGCTGCTCGGGCATTTGGCGGCGGTGGCAAGGGGAGCCGCCGAGTCGTTGTGGCTTTGTTGTTTGCTGCTGCTGCTGCCGAGAGGAGAAGAGGGACAAGCGCTCCGCTTGCGAAAGCATGGCATCGTCCGAAGACGGCGGCGGCGGTAGGAGCGACGCGCGCCGCTTTCAAGGTGAGGACCTCCGCTCTCGTTTGCTGGCGACCGTGAGAGCGCGCGCGTCCCTCCCCTGACGCGGAAGCAAGAGCCGCGCACGCCGAGTGTGCGTTCGATCGTAACTCGGATAAGCCCACTCTCTTGCTCGTCTCGTATTATAGTCGTACAAGCCGCCGCGCGCCGCTTTACGACGTCTCTCTCTCTCCCGCGAGAGAGCAACGTCTCCCGCTCGCGCTGCTCCGGAATGACAAGCGCGATCGCTTCGGCAGTCTCTCTCGGCTTTTTCCCGACTTTGCTCTTTGCCGCCGACGCTGCTGATATATTACCGCCTCCTCATCCCGATCATCACGGCGCTCGGACAGCCGATCGAGCGGCCCCGCGATCATGGCAAGTAAGTCGCAAACGCCTCCCTCGCTTTGCCCTTCCGATTGTTCAATTTGAATAGAAGCGACAGTAAACGACTTTGATAGCAGCGAGGAAAGAGAGAGAGAGAAAGAACTCTGCTAAGTGCTTTTCGGCCCCGTCAACTTTTACGAGCACTTTGCTTTTTCTTTAAGCACTTCGCGTTGCGTTATTGACGCAATAACCAGTCGAGAAATGACGCGACTCCTACTTGACCGAGTATATCAAGTCTATCTATCTCTCTCTCTCTTTCTCTCTCGTACGCGTAATGCCTTGATTATTTCGTTAGAAAAATGCGTGTGACTGAGAGCTTGATGTGTCATTATATGATTGAAAACACATTAAAATGTTTGCTTTAGACAATGAGAGGAAGGAACCACAACCCATTTTAAAATTGGATGTGGAAAGGCCAGTACTTGAAGAGCAAGATTTACGTTTATTATACCAATATGAAAAACCAAAAAAATCTGGTAAGTTGACAATTTTAATTACTGCTTACATGTCTTGTCTACTTGTTTATCGATTCACTTGAATTTTATTCTTTGTTTTAGTGATACAAAGTGTTAAAAAAAGTGTAGCTTCTACTAGCTGTAAAGGATGTGTTGAGAGCACAGTGCCAGCCACTTATTGGCTTAGAAAATACAAATGGAAAAATGATTTGATATATGATGCCATTTCCGGTCTTACTGTGGCGATAATGCATATTCCTCAAGGCATGGCATATGCACTGTTAGGAAATTTAACTCCAGTAGTTGGCATATATATGGCATTCTTTCCTGTGCTTGTGTACTTCTTTTTTGGCACTTCAAAACATGTGTCTATGGGTGAGACTTAAATTTCTGTACTTAATTGAGTGCTTTCAAATAAATAAATTATCCAAGTATATATTACATATATATTTGGTAAATTTATAAAAAAAACTTTTTGAATTAATTAATAAGAACAGTGGTTGTATTCTTAAAAAGTGGTATGGATTATTAAAATATATCTTTTAGATAAAGAATAATTTATTACATAATTAAAAAAACAACAAAAATAATTTTTCTAAAATAAATTGCCAAATTTTTTTAAAATTTATTTCATTTGTTGTAAATTTTAAACAAATTTTAATGTGAAGTACAACTACTTATTATTTTTATGCTTTTAGGAACATTTGCTGTGGTTTGTCTAATGACAGGCAAGGCTGTTAGTGCTTATGCAACACCTGTTGATACTATTAAATATTATATTGCAAATAATATGACAAGACAAGAAGGATCTCGATTATTATTAGTAAATGGGGATATTGAAATATACACACCTATTCAAGTGGCTACAGCTGTTACATTCATGGTTGGATTATATCAGGTAAATCAAAATAACTATTTCAATTATTATTAGATTATTTAATATGACACTAATTGATTTATTTTAAAAATTATTGATAAATTACCAAAATACTATAAACTAATTATTAATGTATTTCAGATAGTTATGTATATATTCAGATTAGGAGTAATTTCTACATTATTGAGTGAAACTCTTGTGAATGGGTTTATAACTGGTGCAGCTGTTGAAGTTCTATTATCTCAAGTATTTGACCTTATAGGGTTGAATGTAAAAAAGCCAAGAGGATATTTTAAATTTATTAAAGTGATTATCAAGATAATAACCCTAAGACTATAAAATAGATTAGATATTCTCTATATAATTAATCTTTTTCAGACATTTATTGTTATCTTCAATGGTATAAGTGATATGAACAGAAATGCCTTGATAATATCCTTTATTGCCTGTGTTCTGATGATTTTAAATAACGAGTGTTTAAAAGTAAGCAGTTAATTCTCAATTTTTATTTATCTACAAAATTCTTATATATTTTTTATTTATTGAAATTAAAATTATAATTTTTTATGCAGCCTTGGATAAGTAAAAGATGGAGTTTTCCAATACCTATAGAATTAGTAGCAGTTATTGTTGGAACTATGGTATCTCGTTACTTTGAACTACCGACAAAATACGATATTAAAACGGTTGGAAATATTCCTACAGGGTGAATAAGCTTTTAATTTATACTAAAAATAACATTCTTGCAAGAAATAAATCCTTATCAATGTTTAAGGTGATTTTTCAAATGGACAGGATACCTGATCTTGAACCTCCAGCCTTTAATTTACTACCCAAAATAGCATTGGAAAGCTTTGCAATAACTATCATCTCTTATACAGTGACACTGTCAATGAGTTTGATTTTTGCAAAAAAATTACATTATGAGGTTGATTCTAATCAGGAATTGCTTGCAATGGTAATAATTGTTCAATATTATTATGAATTACTTATTTACAATTTGTTTAATTAAAAATTATTTCAATGATTAAACAGGGTAGCAGTAACATATTTGGTGCTTTCTTTTCGTGTATGCCCGTGTCGGCATCACTGAGTAGATCTCTAATTCAAGAACGCGTTGGTGGCAAAACTCAAATAGCCAGCATAGTTTCTTGTACAATTTTACTTATAATATTACTATGGATTGGTCCATTTTTCGAAGCTCTACCCAGATGTATTTTAGCTTCAATTATAGTCGTAAATATATACATCTTTAATTTCTTCCATTATATCATATTAAATTCAAAATTAAAATTGCTCGAAAACTCAATTATAACAATATCATTTCAAGGTAGCGTTAAAAGGAATCCTAGTACAAGCCAAAGATTTAGCGCGATTTTGGAGGCTGAGCAAGATCGACGGCGTCGTGTGGATACTCACCTTTCTATCAACCGTAATAATTGGCATTGACATAGGTTTAATTATCGGAATGTTAGCGTCGATCGCGAGTATTTTCATTCAGAGCGTACGGCCTTACAGCTGCTTGCTTGGCCACGTTCCAAACACGGAGCTCTACCTGGACACAAGCCGCTACATCGGAGTGAGTATAAAAAGAACAAATAACATCTCTTCATTAGGATGCAAGTAATAAGAGTTGCTAGAAGGCCGGCAAATAACATAATGCTCGTTTTGCGCGTGCCCACAGGTGGCCGAGATCTTCGGCGTCAAGATCTTCCATTACGCGGGCAGCTTGTGCTTCGCGAACGCCGGCCATCTGAGCGGGGATCTGCAGGCGTTGGTGGGCGTAGAGCCGCGCAAGGTGCTGAAACGCCGAGCGAAAATGGCTCGGCGAGGTGCCGAGCCGCACGACTTCGAGAGCGAGCGCTGCGCCCTGCGCTGCGTCGTCATAGATATGGCCGCTGTCACGGCGATCGACGCGAGCGGGGTCGCCGCCCTGCGCGACCTTTGCTTCGACTTCGCCGGCATCGACGTGCCCGTCTACCTGGCTGCCTGCCCTGGCCCCGTCTACGATCGGCTGCTCGCCTGCGAGCTCCTCGATCGCGGCGAGCTCGGCTTCACGGTCTTCGCCACCGTCCACGACGCCGTGTTTTTCGCTCAGCGCGAGCTCTGCTCCAAAACCGCCTGACCAAAAAGCTCCTCCTCGCATGCTGATCTCTATTTCTCTCTCTCTCTGTCTCGAGCACTCTACTGCCCGCAGATTCTTTACCTCGCTCGACATACTTTATATGCCGACTCGTTGTAATCTGTTATTTCACGCGCCACTTTTTTTCTACGATACCTACTCTGCAGCTGTATTTTTCGCTAGTCTTGAAGATTTTTCAAGACCAGCACAGCTGCGAGATGAAATGACAAGTCGTGTATTTTTAGTCGAAGTATTTTAAAATGCGAGCCGCACAAGTATATTGTGTAAGACAATAAGTAGAAGTGGATCGTCGTTCAATCTGAGATGCAAATTTAGTTAAATGCCAATTCATGTCAAGATCCCGTAGAATTCGTAAGCATATTTTTTTATTTTACGTAAATACGAGAAAAATATAGTTTTTATAAAGATATTATTGTTGATTAATATATTAAAAACATTGCGCTTCAGCAGTGTTGAATAATCCGTATCATTTTTTTATAAAAATAATATTAGTATCACGAATTATTGAAAAAAAAATAGATAAATTTAATGCTACTTACGACTTTTTGAATGTTTCAGAGTTACCTACATGGTTAACTTTAAAAAGATTAAAATAATTGCTATCTAGATAAAAATTTTTTGAGAACAATCCATTGAGAAATTTATAATAATATATTACTTTTTCAACCTTCAAATCTAGTACAAAGTTGTAATATGAGGTTGAAATGATAAAAGTAATTGTATCAAGTAAAAATGGTCAAAGGCAAACTTAAGTTTACAGTTAATTAAAATTATTTTTTTACTTAATGTTGATTTTTTAAATACTGATTGAAATATGATTACTGAAAGTGTATTAAAACTCTTTTCACAAAAATGTATCTTAAATTGTTTTATAATTTAAAATAGATAACAAAACTAATACAATTCATACATATTAGTTTTATTTAATTTTGAGAATGATATTACAGTTTTATAATAATCCTGGTTTCATCTAACAAAGTTATCAGAATTTTATTGAATTTAAATTTAATCAGTATTTAAACTACCAAAACTTGATATTAGGCAAATGTCATTTACTTAAAACAAAACACTTAGACATCATGAAATTGTTACTTAATTTAGAGAAATACTTTTTTATTTCATGCAAATAGCGCCATATCAATTATAACTCTCTAAGAAATAGATATTTTCTTAAACATGTAATTTTTTAACGATTTTATATATATGTATACATACATACATACAGTCCTTACGAAAACTAATGGATTTCACAATGTCGCGAAAACTAACATCTTTCAAAATTTAACAAAAAAGACTTTCAAATTCATACTTTTCAATAAGTTATATGTTTTGCAAGTTGATAAAGTTATAAAAAAGGCTTTTTAGCTAACAATTCTTTACTTATAAATTAAACTCAAGACTAAATCGATGCAACTTACATATTATTAAGTATATTTTTTTTCAATAGTCTTTGTATCAAACTTGTAAATCAAGATGATTTTTGAAAATTTTCAATATGCTGTACTTCACAGATGAATTTAAATCAATTACTTTTTGTAGGGACCTTCTGTATGTACATATATTTGTATAACATAAATGTAAATGCATAAATATTTGTATTTTAACATTTATATACAATCAATACAAAAAGAAAATAAATTTCAGTGAGAAAAAGAAGACAGCAATGATTTGTTTTTTATGAAACACAACGCATATGTATTTTCTTATTAATCGATCGCTAATTTTCCGACCGTCTATTACATTCTTTTGTTAACTCTACAATGCTTGGACAAGATAGATTTAAAATCTAATCTAAATCCAAGTTTAACAAATATATATCGACAGAGAAGAAAAGGCAAATATCGCTTTTTGTTTGATAAATTACAACGTTTCCAATGCATAGGCGTGCATCGTCAAACTTGGTAATATATATATATACTTGCTCATTAGCTGCCGAGTCTGTTTTATTTGCAAATATAATTTTCTATAGTTTATAATACTCTGCATTTAACAATAGTCGTCCAGGACGGCATGTAGCCAAAAATATTATCGATTAGCTTGACAAATTTTTATGTGTATTTCGGTCCACCAGTGTAATCGACAATCATGCACTTTTTTCAAGTCTAGGGCTGTTTATTTTTTATTTAAGTCGGTGTGAGGACTGTGTCTGAAAAAATCTCAAAAAAGATGTATAAAAAAACTACGAAAATAATTAGACAATAAAAATATTAAAGTTTTATTCAAATTTTAAATTTTTTAAAATTAACAAAAAATATTTTACTGCAAAGGTCATACGTTAAAAATTGATTAGAGTAATAAATTTTAACTTCAAAAAATAAATAAAAACTTTTTACAGAAACTTTAAAAAGGCATTAATAATATTTCATTTTACTAATTAAATGTGGAATTTTTAAATTTATGTACCAATTTTTGTAAATAACATTTGGAAAAGCAAAAAGTGTAAAACAATTTATTACTATGATATAATCAATATATGTATATATATTTTTTATTCCAAGATGTTTTTAATAAAAAATATTTATATTAAGACTAAAAAAATGATTAAAATATAAAAAATTTACATTAAATATATCTATATAATGAAACGTAAAGACAATTAATAATTAAAATATTTTTTCAAATGGAAAAAAAATGAATGTGATGTAATCCAATTCATGTGTGTTGTGTAACAACTTTATCATTCAAACATTTTAATTAGAATTTTTATCGAGGTCGTTGAGACAGCTTGTAAATATACAGCTTGCTCGGTTTCATCTCGGTGGTTAGCTACACAGTCAACGCGAGTCAAGAGAAATGAAAAAAAAAATTCTTTTTCATTGCAATCAATATTTGATTGATTCGAAAATGGCACAGCCCTAGCTTGGATAAATTGAGCAGAATTAAAGGGAGAAAACAGAGGTTCCAATTAACTTTTAGCCTTTGAAGACTATCGATCGAGAAGGTGAAGAATAAGGAGAAGGGGGCAATGGAAATAGATTGCTTTTGCTTTCGATTCCGTCGTAAGAGAATAAATTGACTAGCATACCAACCAGCGAGAGGTACATTTTTTGCTCGATCAACAGTATCTAATTTTCTTTCTTCATATCTTTCTGTATCCTATTCGTCTCGGCGTTGTGATAAAATCCGACGCGCGCGACTTCGTAAAGCCTTGTATTGCCGTGCGTTTTTCGCAACTATACGACAATTTTTTTTTCGGGCTCTCGACTAAACGGCCGTAAATTTTATACCGCTGCTTTTCATCTCGTCGTAGTCGCACTTATCGTGCTTCATCGATGACAGTAATCGGTGTGGACTGTGGCGTTCAGGCGCTGCTGGTCTACGGTCGTGTTAGCATGGCTGCTGAGAGACGGTGTCGAGAATCGCACGGCATAGGCTACGCACGTTTGGTTGCACCGTATTCTCGCTGTTGTCCTTCTGCAAGTCCTCCAGTATTTTGACGCCGCCTTCGTTCGCCAGCATCTCGCAGTAGCGCTTAGCTGTGTGGAAAGAAAATTGGAGGAGTCGAATTAAAAGTGAAGAATAGCCGGTATAGTTAAGAAAACTCACGATTTTTCGTGCAGACGTGGTGTATGGCCCAGGCCGCCCAGAGCTGAACGGGATAGGCGTCGGAGCAGCGTAGCAGCGGGAAGAACGGGTGGAAACTCCTGTAGGCTACCATCTCACCCTGAGGGGTTTGCCAGTTTGTCACGGCGTACGCCAACTGGATCAGAAGCTGATTGCGCATCGTCATCATAGACATCCAGAGACCCGGGCCATCGCTCAGCAAATGCGCGGCTATGCCCGCAGCAAAGTACGATACATCTATGTGTTTCGAGTCGAGGAGCTGCGAAAGCATCGAAATAAACATTGGCTGCATCAGTCGCTGCCGTAGCTGCACCACCTAAAAGAAAAACATACGCAAAGATAAAAGGTTACATCAGCTTAAAAAAGCTCAATCGTTCAAGAGAAGGGCAAGAAAGTACCTCTGCAATATTGTTGAGCAGACCTAAAACTTTAGTCTCGACGCTCGATTCTCCCTCAAAGCTGTCCAACACCTCGAGAAACAGATCCATGCCACCTTCCTCTAAAAAGACCTTGCACGTGGTCGCGCTCTCGTCTGTCAAGTTCCACAGGGCGCTCAGAGTAAATTTCATCGTAATGTCGACCGATTTCGACTGTACTTTTGAGCGCACCATCGACAATAGCTTGGACATGTACTGAGGGTGTGAACCGAGCATTGACGTCTCCATTGTCGAGATTTTAGCTGCCAGTATTGAGCAGATGGCCACGGACATGCGATTCATTGATGCGTCTTCAAACGCCGACAGACAATTCATTACTAACTTGGCGCATCTATTGAACGAACAATTTTAATATTCGTTAACAATTTAAAATATAATAAACAATAAAAATAAAGGTTTAACGCTATTGCACGAACCTGTATTTGTCAAAGGCGACATCTTGTAGGATCCTATCGCTACACAAGGTCAATAACGTATTTTTTTGCAGCTGATATTCATTGGGATAAGATTCCATGGCTGTGAGGGTTAAATCGACGATCTGCTTCAACACTGAGGGATGAATTTTGGTGGCCAGTTCGCCTTTGGTCAAATTATAGAGGCAGGCGGTACCGGCCATCTGTACGCGGAACTTTTGGGGATGAGCTCGCATTCCAGGTATCACGAGTTTAATAACGTCGACTCGCGCCTCGTTGAAATGTGACGTCAGCCGGAACAGATTATAAAGGCATTTTTGCACATAGATAGGCCTGTTTGGGTACCTTCTCAGTGCCTCGAGGATTTGAGGTTCTGAAGCCGTTCCACTAACAACAAGATCTGGTCTATAGTTTACATTTGACGGATTCATAAAACAATCTTCGTAACAAGCGTCAGAGTGCACGAGCCCTAGAAATTTCAAGTGTTTGTGAGCCTGCACAAAATTCTCCAGATCTTTGTTATCTATATCGTCTTTGCCTGAAACAACGGATATTTATTAATCTATCTCTTCAATGTATTTATTATATTGATGATGTAATTTGATTGTTACCTGAAATATCTAAGCTTATCAAATGTGGCATACAGTCCGTTGCCTTTAATAAATCTGTTACCTTTGATCGAACGGGCACTAACATTTCGAATACATACGCATCTTTTTCGTCAGATATATCTAAATGCCTTAACTCCTTCAATTTCAACAACACAGATATCATATTGCCACAGCCACTTATTTTTAAATTATACATATTTAGCGTTTTTAATCTATCCTTGCACAGTCGAAGAGGGGAAATATCATCAACTTGAGTGCAAGATATGTCAAGGCTTTCCAAATGATTCAAATTTTTAGCAGCTATATCTAACATAAATGAATCAAATTTCGTCCCCGAAACATTTAAGACTTGCAAAGAACTTATTTTTCCTAATGTTACTACAATACAGAATCTGTAAAATGTAATGAAATATTAGTATCATAATCAATAGTTGTTTATTATTAAAAGGTACATAGACTAAAATTAAATATTTACCTTGAAAAAAAGAAGTTTCCTCTAGCAACACTTAATGACCTAAGATTTTGCAAACTCCAATCACCCAAACAACTTATTAAATCATCAATAGTCAATGTTGATCCATTCACTTCTAAATCTACAACTTTGTGTTGCTTAAGAACTTTAAGCCCATTAGCAGTAAGATTGGAAGCATCTTTCAACTTGACATGCCTAAGTTATTTATAAATATTAATAAACATATGTTAGCTAATGAATTATGTAAAAACATTGACTTTTATTAAAAATACCTTAATCTTGTTGTTTTTGAATCAAAAAGTGTGATAGTCAAGTCAGACAGCTGTTTTCTCTCGCACAAACTGTAAAGTAATTGTTCTGAAATCTCTGTCGGCAGAAAAGTATCTGGATTCTTGAAACTAAGTCTGTTGGAGGAATTGGAATTGTGACTTGATGCACTTGTTGGCAGAGCACCTTGAGAAGAGTCTGAGTTGTCTTCACTTGTATTGCAACTTTCTTCTTCGTCTTGAAAGAAAAAGTGATAAACAGATGTTTACTTTTAATTTTAAAAACATGTACGCTACATTTGCTTTTGATAAAATTATAAAGACTTATATTTACCGCCAATTGATGGTACAAATAAATAGTTTGACGAAGAAGATTCGCCCTCTGTATCCTGAGGGTGGTAGTCGCAGAGTGCCATAACATTATCACAGATATAGTCGATGCAAACCTCTTGCAAGCTTCTTGGTGACTCAAACATTTTGGAATTTGTTTGTCAGTGACTCATCAATTAAAATTTAGTTCCCTGGCACTTTAGCAAGCCCTA
Source organism: Anagyrus pseudococci (assembly GCA_030522585.1). Lineage (NCBI taxonomy): Eukaryota > Metazoa > Arthropoda > Insecta > Hymenoptera > Encyrtidae > Anagyrus > Anagyrus pseudococci. The sequence goes on from JAPYYQ010001425.1 coordinate 19,527, forward strand.
ACCTATTTCCTTAGTTCCTCTCCAGGCATTTCCTACAATAAGAGAGAAAAAAGAAAAGGGGGGGGGGTTGAAGATAAGGCCAAGTTATTTTTGCAAACGAAAGCGAATACGCGCATCAATAGACAGCTGTAATCGGTCGGTGCATTGGTCAGGGCGTCGCGCGCTTATCTTACAACTATATCAGTTACACACTACACTTGAAGATCACAACAAACAAGCGTCAATTAACTCGGTGTACCAGAGAGATAGAGAGAAGAGAAAGAAAGAGAGAAGCTATATAATAGTACGTACAACTTATTCACGTGCGTACTCTTTGGACTTGGCGTTTCGCTGCATGCCGTTGCGGGCGAATTTTCGTCCCCGCGGGCGCGGATAAATAAAAACGAGAGACGAGTGAAGAGGAAAAGCGCGTCACGTGCGCGGTCTCGCTATATGTACGTCGTGTCGAGGGGTCTCTTATGCGCTGAATATCCAAAGCGATCACAAACGTCTTTAAAAATGCAAACGAGCTGCGGGATTATAATCATCCGTTGGCACACCTCTCGCTCGCTTGGCCGCGTGATGTCATTGGAATACGGATAGAGAGAGAGAGGGTGCGCGCGCGAGGGGGGAACACCAAGCGAGAGGAGGCGCTGATGAAAGAGGGAGAGAGAGAGAGAGAGTGCGGGAGATGAAAGAAAGAAGAAGCGAGAAATATTCTAATCTCTTTATGTATACCTTCCGCGTTCTGGTCAAATCGCTTGCCACACACGGTGGTGGAGGACCTTACACACGCGTACACACACCAAGCAGCCTCACACAAAACACGGACAGAGACAGGCACGCACACGACACATTCACTTGTTCGCTCTTTCTCTCTCTCTCTCTCCCCAAGCGCGCTCTCTTCCTTCTTACATAAGCTCCGATTTTATTGTTGATTTTTTGTCTTCCTTCCGTCTCGATAAGGAAAAATCGAGGAAGATATGACCTTGAATTAGGAGGATGAGACGAGGAGAAGGAGAGGGGGCAGGAGGAGAAGGAGGAAGAGGTGAAGGTGAACGAGAGAGATCGTCCTTGAGGAGTTGTTGCAGCAGCAGCCGAAGGAGAAGGTGGGTGGTCTCTCCCCGCGTCTCGGTTTTCTAGAAGCTCCGCGCGCAGCAGACGGCGCCGGCTTGTCGTCGTCTGGCTGGGCTCTCGCGCTCGTCATTAAGTATATTTCGTCGCGTCTCCCCCGCGCGCGGTGGGGATCGATCATTGCGCTCAATGCTCTCCTTTCTATCTCTCTCTCTTAACTTGATAGAGAGCGAGAGAGAAGGAGAACGCGCGCAGGGGGAACAGCTGTGCGCCCAGGTGCCTAAGCAGCACATAAGAGCCGGCGATTCTTCCTCTTTTTCTCTCTCTCTCTCTCTCACCTTGACTGTTGCTGAAGCTGCTGGTACCGCTGGCGCTGCTGATGATGCTGCTGCTGATGCATCCATCGCCATCTTGAGGGGCATGCTTCCATCTGTCAAAGCAAGGGTAGTCGAGCACGCAGATAAGAACGGTAGCGCTGGAAGAGTCGTCGTCGAGAACACTAACACAAAACACACCAGTGTTCGTATTGTCAGTAGATTTTTCTACTTAGTAGTATCTATACTGAGTAGGAAATTCTACTGAAAATACGAACACTGAAACACACGCCAAGGAAGAACTAGAACGAGCTAATCTCACTCTCTCTACCTCCAAGCGAGCGTGGGCTGACGGAACGGAAGTGGTGGCTGCCTAATCAGGAGCCGCAACGAGGCGGCACCAGAGCAGTATATATCACGGTGTACGTACGCGAGGGGGAGGCCCTCCTTTTCCGGAGCGAAAGAGAGAGAGAGAGGCTGCAAAGAGAGCAGGAGCAGAGACTACTGTTTTTCTGCTTTTTCCGGAGCGCACGCAAACAAGCTCCTCTCTCTCTCTCTCTCTTTGGGTTGCGTCGCCCACCGTCGTTGGCTTCTCGCGCGCTGCCGTCGTCGATCGTCCCCTTTCCCCCCCTCACAGCACCCTCTCATCAACTCTCGCACACACAAACATGCTTTCTCTCTTTCTCTCACTCTCTAACGTTCTTATGATCTTTCTTGCTCATTCCGACACGGACGCACTCTCTTATGGTATCGCTCGCTGCTTAGGATCGCTCATATACACAGCCTCGCAGGGATTTTCGCAGGATTTGCAAAGTGTGGATCAACAAGCCTCTATATATCGCGCTTCGCCCACCGCTTGCAACTGGTGTAAACAGCTGCGGGCCAACTCTTCGATCTAATAAAGCCCCGAGTGACTCGTTACATTTACGTTCGATCCCTCCCAAAACAATGCACCTCACACACACTTACGCTCTCTCTTTCTCTCCTTCTGGGAAGGCACGACACCGAGTGCAAGTTTAATATTATTGCGACGACGGCTGCTACTGCAGCTGCTGCAGCTGTGCGCAATACACAACACTGTACATTGTCGGTGCACGCATAATACACACACTGCATGCACAGTACAGGCCTGCTCTGGGGCGGGGGTACTCTCTCGCCCGATCACGTGACCTTATCGATTCGCCGCGAAAATTCGAACTCGTCGAGCCGAAGAGAGACGAGTTGAAGTTTACTCGTTTTTTTTTGCACGGCTTCCAAAGAATACGCCTGGAGATTGATTGGTTGAGAGTTACCTTTTTTTTTTAAGATCAAGGCTGCATACATTTGCCGCTGGCTAACTGTATTGATTTATCGATTCGGTTTCTTTTTTTTTTTGTCTTGTTATTTAATATAACTGCATCGTTTTGTCTGCCGGATTTTGCGGGCTATTTTAATTCGTAGACGAAATTACGGATTAATGCGTTGATTATGAAAATAAAGAAAAAATCGGTTCGGCAGGTTTTTGTTGACCGACGTCGCTCTCGCTGTCATTTTTCATCTAAATATAACTTCGATTCTTTGGAACTTGGAAAAAAAAATCTTAAAACCACATTGATCGAGGTTCGCAAAATGAGAAAATCGATTAAAACGTCGATATTCTCTTTTTTATTTAAACGCGCCAGCTGACGATCTCATCACGATCGGCAACACACAACGTCTATAATACAATGTTGGCCTCTAGAGTTTATACGCGAGCTAAATTATACAGGCGAAACAACAAAAATAAGCATAAACACAGGCATATAATACGGGTGGACTTTCACGGGTGAAAAAAGAAGGCACAAGAGAGATAAAGCTTATCCACGACGGGGGGGGATATCTGGGTGGAAAGGCGCGTTGCATTGGGCATTGGCAGGCGAGGCTTATTGACTTTCTATTCATTATCATAAGGCCCGCCAGGCCGCTCGGCTCTTTCATCGGAAAAATCGGCTGGCGCGTATTCGTGTGCGCGTGTGTGTGTGTGTGTGTACGCGCGCGCACGCGTAACCTTTGAAAAATCAAGGAGAACGAGATCGGCTTTCGCCGTTTTCTCCGGCGCGCTTTCCCGCGCGTTGAGCCGAAGCCTTTTCCGCCGACGCGCCTCTCTTGGAGAATTGCCGGAATCCCCGTCTTGTTTATGCCTATCGTAGACAGCGTTACGTGCCATCGGTTATCGACTTTGTCATATGTGCCTACAGCTTGTCGGATATAACAAGGCTGCGTGTGTCATAAGCTCTATCCTTATCTGCACTTTGGCCAATTTTTTCTCCAACGTGGAAAAATTGAGAGAAAAATCGAGTTGCGCAAGGCTCTATTCAATGCAAATACACGCGCGATAAAGTCGCGAAATGTATAACAATGCTAATACAATCCGCACCCTCCTGTATACAGCGCGTGGGTGTGTTCCTCCAAGCCCGACATTTCTTACGACTCGTCAATTTTTTGCATACGCGGAAAAGCGCGTTTAATCGAAGACGTCTTTCAGCCTGTAATCCATCCTTTCGACATATCTGTATATTGCACGGCGAGTCATCGGGGAAATGGTGAATTCCGGCAGCAATCCGCAAGCTTTTTCTTTCATTGTAATTCTCGCGATCATCCGGACGAAGAGAGGCGCGCGCGAAATCGTTTATGCGTTTCACGCAACGCAAAACGACCACACTCGGACGTGCATTCGATGGTTTCCTCGCGTCCCTTCTTCGCGTTCCACGCGTTCGCGCAAAAAGTGAGAGCGACGACGCGCTGGGAATGCCAAGTTTAACCGAATTTCGGACGGCGGCCGGAAAACGTTGAGCTTCCGAAATTGTGGCGAACTACGGCTTGAGAATAATGGATTATTCGCCCTCGAGACTACCTTTCTTTTTTTTTATCGGGGTTAAGGATTGTGGATGCGATGTTTTCGCTTGAGCCTTTTTTATTTGCATGTGCTGGTTCGTATTGCGGGTTTTTAAGGCAAATTGACGCGTTATGCGTTCAACGCTGTGGTTTCTCGGTAATTTTCATTTTTATGGATAAAGTCGGATTTTTGCAATTTTACGGTTATTATATTTTTAGGGTTGTGCAGGGCTTAGCTTACTATTTATTTGTTTTATTTCCAAGGTGTTAAAATAATCAGTAGGTATGGTAAATTTTTTGAAATTTTTATTGTCATTTTCGTTTTGAATTCTCAAAAAGAGACGACGAGATGTAGTTTCGTGGAGTTTACAAGCTTCAATTTGAGTTCGAGTTATTGCCAAGAGCGCGACAACGTAAAACTGTGTAAAAAAAAAATTCGTTTTTCAAAGCAATGATTTTTCTTCAAAGCACGTCCTAAATGAAAAATGCCATCTATCGCGCTAAGCAAATAGCAAGAGAAATGGTAAACGAAAGAATTTTCTACAACTCGTTAATTGTATTATATTGCAAGAATACATTGCACAGAGTGTGAAAACACAACGCTTGTCGCAGAGGGGGTGGACGGGGTGGGGGGAAGACAGTCTTTTACAATAATAAAATAATAAACGCCGCTGAAAAGACAATGGGGTATCATTGAAGAACGCGGAGTGGGAAAGAAAAAGAGGGATTCGAAGCCAACAAAACAATGATACTCTGTCGCGCTCAAAAACCACAATTAAAGCCTCTCCCAAATGAAATACAATAGATTTTACAATACATCAATACGAGTGTATCTCATGTCTTTTTTTTTCTCTTTTTTTTTTATCCTTACGTTTTAACACACAAAAGTACGCACAGGCTCGAACAAATTTCACAATTCGAATCGGCGCCTCGTTGCACAAAATTTCTTACGCAATTTATCAACAATTTGTATTATTAAAAAAAAATAAGAAAAAAAAACAAAAATAAAACCGTATAAAATTTGAACGCCTTCGAGCGTACTTTCGGTCGAGTTTCGATTTTTCAACGATTACATGTAGGAAAAATTATAATATAGGTACATCGGCGCAAAATGCACGTGCTGGATTAATGCGCTCGGGAAAGAATTTCTCCGCGCATTATTTTTGGGACCGCGCTCTTAAAATAAAGTCTAAGCAAAAAGAAATTGAAAAATCACTAAAATAAAGAAGGATAAAACGTTGTTAACAAGATGATAATTTATGAATTCGCTGGTGATTCCGCGATCGCGTATAATTGTATAATCAACAAGCTCAATGGGTTATGCTCGTGAAATTCTTCGCCGAGAGCATAGTCGCAGAATAATCAAGATAGCTATGTTAAAATAGAGATAGACACAGAAGTAGAGCGAGAGAAAGATAAAGGACAGGAAGAAAAAAGGAGAGATAGAAGAAGGAAATGATAACTGAAGGAAGAAGGAAGTCAGGCGTTTTCAGTCGCCCTCGAAGTAGACGCGTTTTTTTTTATATGTAATAGTAGAGCGGGGATGAGACGATAGTTGGAGGGGGGGATAAGGGTAGGCTCAATTCAATTGATGAATATTCGTCTGTGGTGCGAACGGGTGAGAAGGAGGAGTTGAGTACTCGTTTAACGGCTGCTGCTGGAGAGTATTTAGCGGCGATTTACGTAGGGTGAGGCGAGAATCGGAGATGACGGCCGGGGGGGCGTCGTGGAGACTAGGTATACCCGCGACTCTCGATCACTTAATCTCTCTCTCTCTCTCTTATTGTTCCTCGCGGAGTCGGCTGAAGGTGCCTCGCGCTACATCGTGGTAATCGCGTACTCAATTCGCTGCTGCCAAGCCTGGCTGTCTCTCAGGCCTGGAAGGACGATCGTTTCGACGGGATTGTTTAGACTGGAAGATGGGGGGGGAGGTGGATAAGGGAGGTGGTGTATGTCTAGGAGAGACGCGCGCCTCTGATACCGGCGCGGCTTTGACGTTTAGCTCCCGAGCTGGGGCTTCAAGCGCGGGGGGAGGGCGGCGCTTTGCGCTTACTCCTGGGACTGGGCGGGCCTGGCTGCCGTCTGCGACGTGGATGGTCTCGGCTTGCCGGACTTGCCGGGCACGTTCCTCGACTCCCCGGAGCCTTGGATGCCGGCCAGCAGTTCGCTCTTCCTGATGCTCTTGAGATCGAGGTCGCCGTAGTAGTCCTCGCTGGAATTGAGACAAGACAAGCGCGCGCGTGTAAGAAACGAGGCTTAATAAAATTTGTATAGAGGTGCGTTTGGGGCTGCTTACCATCCGGGAACGTCCTCGGGGTCCTCGCAGGCGCCGCTGCCGTCGGAGTCGCCGATCTTGAAGACGGTGCCGATGGGGCAGCCGTACTCACGGGCGATGCCCTCCAGGCAGATGTAGTACTTTCGGCAGTCGTCCGGATGGGCGTGGCGGGAGAAGCTGCCGGACGCTCCGCTCACCTCGCCGGCGGCGGGGCAGGCGAATCCGTTAGCGACCTCTGCTCGAACAAACAAACAAAGCCGTGACTGATCCGATCGACTTACACCAAAACCTGCCACGCTCAGGAGCTATCGAGATACGCACCTTCGACCTTGCACTCGGGCACCTGGTCGGCCCACATGCACACGCGGGCCTCCCTGTCGTAGGCGAGTCCGGGACTGCACTGGTACCTCGAGGCCTCGCCGTTCCAGCAGTTCCAGAATACGTCGCACTTCTTCTCGTCGGCGAAGATGCCGTAGAGCCGTGAGCAGTGGGGCGTGCTAATCGCCGGCTCGAGCTGGGTGCGCTCGCCGCAGTCGACGTTGTGCAGGTAGTCGCAGTTCTCCGTGAGGAACTTGCTGTCCGAGGCGTCGAAGGCGAGGCCGTTGCCGCAGGTCTTCAGCTCGGCGACGTTGTTGTCGCACTTCCAGTACTTGTCGCACGAGATGTGGTGCGGGTAGAAGCCGTACTCGTCCGGGCACTTGAACGACTCCTGCCCTACTGCTCCACCTGTCCAATTTACATGCAACACAGAGAAAGAGTTGCTCGTTAGTGATTGTTTATTTATTTTTGCTTTTTTTTATACGAAAAAGGGCTCTCTCGCTTTCCCTGCCTGCGTAATACGTATATAAAAATAGGCTTGTTTCATCTGCCGAGTTATTTCGCAGCGCGACAGTATACACAGCTCTCTCGGCGAACCGAACCAATACCGCGGGCGTTCGGTAAATAAAGGAGTTGGCGGTCTGAAAGTGAAAAGGAGCTGATTGCGCGGTGCACTCCTCCTCCTACTCCTCTTCTTGCAGACTTTTCGAAACAAAGGAAAGCCGACAATCGCAATCAGCAGCAGGAGTCTCTTGCGCAAAACAGAAGCGAGATATAGCAACGAGAGAGATGTCGATGCACAGCAGGATTCAGCGACCGTCGAGCTTTAGCGAGGCCGCGTGAAAGCTCCCCCCGTACGCGTGTGTGCGTCGAGCGGCGATAATCAGTCTCGAATGTCAAGTTCATATGCGCGCCGGGCAATAATTATGTACAGAGGTGGCCAGCGTAAGCCCAGAGCCTCTACAATTCGCGCTTCTCTCGTTCGTTTCTACGTGGCCCAGATTCAGGCGTTCCGCTCGGCGGAATCGGCCGCTCGCTTTTACCGCAATGATCTCGCGCGCGCGCATTTCTCGAATGAAATTATAATCTTGAGAGCGAGGGTGAAAGCTGGGGGCCCGGGCCAATTCACCGCTGTGGGCCGCTCGATATGCCCGCTCGCGATTTATATGCTGTATGCGCACAGCTGCTGCTGCTGCTGCGCAGAAACGACACTGATATTTCAGATGACCGAGCTCTCCCTCGCTTTTCCCTCGGATACGCCTCTTTTTTTTTTCTTCTGGCTTTTTCAGATGGAAAGATTTTAACGATCGATTTTAAGAGATCCTTTAGGTTGTTGATATACACCGGCGATATGGACGCGAGGCGATCGGTTGCGACGCTTCATGGCCAAGCCTACGTTGGAAAAACTCGGTCATTTCAGCGGAGAGGAAATAAAAAAGCGAGAGAAGGAGAGACGAAAGTAAAAGTACGAAAGTGAAATTAGCAACGGCAGAAGCTGAAGGTGGAGGGGGGCGTCTCCTTTTCTCTCCCTCTTGGACTGCAAAGCCGGCGACTGTTTTTCTTTTTTCTAGACGCGCAACACGCGAGACTCGCTCCCGCTGGCCCGGACGTTATTTCCAGTCGGCCTCGCCGCCGGTATGCGTATCCTTGTAGGCGGACCACGCAGAGAGACAATGGCGTGTCGAAAGCGCCTTTGTCGCAGCCCCTTCTCCCAACCCCCGTTGACTCGCACTCTGACAGCTAATAAATCGAAAATTTAATCGGCCTGCAGCGGGGGAGATCGGGGGAAAAAAAATCAGAGGAAGCAAGCAAGATAGGCGGACCCGGCTCGGGCGCGTTGGGAAATCGCGCGGGCCACGACCCGGTCCATTACCATATCTCGCGAAGTTCATATTTCAACGGCGGAGACAATGGCGCTCGATCGTGCGCCCCGGCCACGTGTACAGCCGCGGATAAATCCTATTGCCTAGAATGGACGCCTGGAGGAAACGCGAGTTATCCTGGAAGCCCTTGGCGATAGTTTCATGCGGATTTGGTTTATTTTTATTTTTAGTTATAGGTCAATAATGTGGAAATTACGTTCTGGTCGAATGGATAATTGAAGGACGAGTATGATGCATCTCGAGACTAACGACGTAACGAGAAGTTGCGTTTAAAAGTTTTTGATTTTTACCTTCGACGATGTCTCTTTACGTCAAATGAAGTCTGATTAAAAGGTTCCGAAGCTACTATTCACCTTGAGTGGAATCCTCCAATCAATGGTTTTTTAATCAACTGCACAGCGGCAACCTTCGATCTCCGATTGCTCGATATTCTAAAATTACCGAATCTAACTGATCGAACAAAAAAAACAGTGAATTCCCTAACGCGTGGTACGTGTGTTGCGAAAAGAAAGAGAGAAAAAAAAGAGAAAGGAAGAGAAACGAGATGGAAGAAGAGAAAAGCGAGGAGGCGGCAAGTGCTGTTTGATTTTGTTAGCATCCCTTGCAAAACGATCCGTCACGAGTGAGAGTAAGCGCCGGCTCCGTTTCGCGGCGCAACAATTTCACCAAAGCGGCATATTATGCAGGCTCGCTTTGCCATTTATGTAACAAATAATTTTCCAACGCGTGCCTGGTGCACCGGCTTGCGCGAAGTTGTTTGTTTTTTTATTCAAGCAACACACCCCTTACCCTCCTCGCTTCGCTTCCTTCTTGCCAAAGCCGGCCATTGAATAACCGAATTTTCGCGCCGACGTTAACAACTTTAGAGAAAGAGAGCGCGTTTAACGTTCGTTATACTTTTGTTTCTCCCTCTCTCTCCTTTTATTTTCTCTCGCAGGCCGTTTTGTTTTCTCTTCGCCGGCCGCTGAATTCGATTTTATGTAACTGTATGGGCGCACGCGTGTAATGCGAGCGCGTTCTTGCATCATGATGAAAAAAGCGCCCGTAACGTTTCGGCCAGAGGGGGAGGGGGGGCACGTAACTCGCGATAATTGGCGATAAATCAGCGGAAATATCACGGGGGATTCCCCTGACTGAAAGTCCGGGATTACACTTCGGCTATACACTCGCCTTGGCGCCTAAGTAAGCGCGAATTTTCCAAGCTTTTGCTCGCGATTACGACAGCTCTCGATTTTCTCGCCTTACCTGTAATAATACTACGATCGACTGTGTGTGGGGGGGGGGGGAGGGGGGGCTGGGGAAAAGGCGTCGGGGTAACAACGATAAGCGAACGGATTGAAAATTAATGTCGCGGAATTGTCGCGCGCATAAGTCCGGACTCCACTTGGAAACTGGCTCCGTCGATGAAAGAAAAAAAAACTAGCAAAAGAAAAGGTTGCAGCCGGGGGTGGTATAGGCCCGGGGCAACAGGTTTAAAAATGCGGGGCCGCGTCGAGGCCGGTAGGCTCCCGACGGACGCGGTATAAATCAGTGACAAGCAGCGGCGCAGAGCCCGGCGGGTAATGCGGGCTCTGGCAGGGGAGCACGAAAATAAAACGGGCTCGATTGGTGGAGAGGGGTGGGGAAACAAGTGCTCCGTGGCTTGTGCCCCTGTGCACGAGGCCTCGAGTCAGGGACTTGTCTTTGGAATATCGCCGGGAGAGCGCGTTGCGCAACGCGAGCCTTCGGGCTCTGTATACAGCGGGGGGAATTTATCGGGGCGAGTCTGCCTCGGGGCATTTCGTTTCTCGGAATGCCGGCCCGGGCCAGTAGGCCGCGGGGTAAATAAAGATCCTAATGCGTCAGATCGCGTGGTTGCAATGAAGTATACGTCGCGATGTTAATGGACGAGGGGAACGTCGAGAGGAGGCGGACTGGAGATATGTCCTTGAAACGAGCTAAGTACGTGGAAAGTGAGATGTACGCGCGGGCGTTAAGTGGAACAAGCCGGGTAAGACGAGCCGGAGCGAACAGGTCGTCTGCGTGATTGAATTAACTTATCGCGACGACGATCGGTAAGTGCAGCGGCCGATACATCTAGAGCTCTCTTCCTATAGAGACGCGCTATAAATAATGAGCGCCGATTAAATTGCGACACTGCCTACCGCGATTTGACGATGGAAACTCTGGCTGTTACAGATTTCGTGAGCTCCGAGTATTTTATCCGAGGCCTCGATCGGCAATGATTTAAGGACATTCTGGAAATTCTTCGCTGCCGAGATAGCGCTCGCGAGCGCGTTGGAATTTAGAAAATTTCTCCCGAGATTTTATACGCAGCTCTTGTGTGAATATTTATTCTTTTGCGAAATTTATGGTATATGAAGAAATTAATCGATTATAAAAGCCGAACTGATCGTATTTAAATACGAGAGGTTGCAAAAAAAAACAGCGAAGATCGGCGCGGTTTTAAAAATAAAAAAAAAAAGCGAAATTTACAAGCGAAGTCGGGGAGGGGTAGAGAATAAATGCACTTTCAAATTTCTGTCTTCCAGCGGTGCAGCGCTTTTGAGGCCTTGAAAATTACAAGCTGTTAAGGTCATTGTTCCTTTTAATTGTACATGCAGGCTAAGGCGTCGGCGTCAAGGACTCGCAGCCGCGCACTTTCTCGCAAGCCGCGGCGCTCGTTTCGCGCCGAAGGCGCACATTCGCGAATTTATCGGCGATGCTCGATCGAGAGAAGCCCAAGCGAATTTATCCCGGCTCGATGGCTCTCGAATCGAGCTTGAAAAATTGACTTTTCAAGGTGTCGTTAACGCGCTGATAAGCATGAAAAATCAGTTGCTATGCGGGCGTTAGATTTAGCAGCCCGAGCAATGGATGTATACTAGTCTCGGGTATATGCGCAACGCGCGATAAGCGCATTCTCAAGCGCGAGCGGACAATGCATAAAACATGATTGCTGGATAGGGGAGAGAATGACTGATCGGCACTCAAGCTGAGGGGGGCCTTTGAGCGCGCGGCTAATTTTCAGGGAGTTCGCTCCTCTGCAGCCGCGGCGCGTCCTCACCGATAATCATCCCAACGGATGCCCTGACGAAACAAAGAGCCGAGAGAGCGACTGCGCGTACGGCTAAGGAATTATTTGCACAGCAGCGAGAGAGAGAGAGAGAGAGAGTAGAGCTCGGCGGCTGCGCTTTTCCGTCGCTGCGGTCGGTTTTGATTGTTTTAATTGCGGCTCCGCGGCTTATCTCTCTGCCTCGCGGCGCCTAAATGCAGTAGCTGCTGCTGGCGGTGTGTCGCCGGCGGCGCGAGAAAATCCGGCCTATTGCGCAAGGCAATTATCTCGCTTGCACGTTACACCTCTCCCTCCCCTCCCTCCCCCAGGGGGGGCTATTAAATTTCAGCGCCGACCGGCCTCGCGACGTCGATCCCGTCGTAGCCGCGCATGCGAGACTAGAGGAGAGAATGCTTATTCCCTGGGTTTTTCTCGATTTTTCACTCTCGCGCGCTGCCAATGACAAAGCTGGCTTTTCTTCTTTTCTCGCCAGATGCAGGTTGATGCGCTCCCGCGATGATGATTTGAATGGCCAGTTTTGCAACTGCCAATTGTCTGGCGTTCATCCTCGTGGAGACGCGGTCTCTCTCTCTTTTCTTCTTTTCTTTCGCGGCGCCAGAGCTTTCTCATCGTTTACCACGGATTTTCGATTGTAATAACCCTGCCTCCCCTCTACCCTCTTATCTGTCCCCTTTATGGTATTTGCAGACGCGTACGATCGGCAAATAACGCCCCTTCCGCCCCGTCTGACCGTACCCGGTCGCTATCTACTGCGAGCCGTGTGTGCCATGGCGTGCGCTGCAAAGACGGTTTAATCAATGCTTCGTTAATTTGCCCTCATCCCTAGGACGTTTGACGTACACGCCGAGTCAATATGACAAACATGGGAGTGAGAGAGAGAGACGGAAAGGATAAAAACGAGAGCTCGAGTTTGCCGAGAGAAAGATGTTCACGCGCCCACATTCCTCGCGGCCTGGCCAAACAAACTATATCCGAGACGTAATAATCGCTCGAGAGGAAAAGTAGGGGGGTGGGGAGATCGGAAAAGCACGAGCTTATTCAGTCTGTACAAGATAAGTTGGAACGAAGGTTGGTGTCTATACGTGTCTGCGTTGGCCTGTTGAACTTCCAAGTGCGGCCCGATCGGAGTTAATTAATCGCCCGGTTAAGTACACAACGCACTCGCTGCGGTGCTAGTTCTCTATATCCGATATTTTCGTAGTGCGCACTCGCGGCTAATCAGCCGGCGGAAACTAATAAAGAGCTTTAAGCTGCTTAAACGAGCCAACACAGACATGTACGATCAAAGTGGGCGAAACTTGGAAAGTCAAGCTCTGTCGTATACGATGTATACGGCTATGGGATGGAGAGAGAGAGAAAGATGGCTCGCGACGCGCGCACGAGCGGCGGATGACATATCGATTGGGAAAGGCCTTATCGGCGCGGATTTCGAAAGGCCCGCATTGTTCGAGGGGGAGAAGCGCGCCGAGGAGGAGCGGCCCTCTCGCGTCGGCTTTGCAAAACCGCGAGCGCGCCTGCCGAGCCCAACGTATATACAGCCCGGCTGTGTTTTGCAAGAGCATCTCCCCCCGCCTTCCAGCGACGTCGTCCTCGAGCCCTATAGCACCGACTATCCTCCCCAGAGCGCCAGAGAGATGCAACCTCGGAACAATGAGGCACTTGTTCAACAGGAATTTAGCATGGGTGGCCCTCCCCCCCCTCTTGCTCTCGCAGCTGTAATAACTCATTGTGTTCCCGGGCGAGTATAGACGTAGAGTACCCGTTCAACAGGAGAAGCTCGCAAGCTCAAGCCGATCGCCTAGCTCTGTACGTACAGGCGCGCGCAGAAACTCCTCTCCCGAATAGGCCCGGCTGCGTCTTACGCAAGCCCCGGCACAAAGACTTTCGCCAGGGCCACTTTCACCCGTGTGCCAGCAGCAGCAGCATCCCGCTCACTCGCCCCCCCCCACCTTCCCTCCCCTGTTGGCGCTCCTCTCTCGCGCACACGTGTAGTGTCTCTCTCGCTGCCGCCGCCGCTTGCCTGGACGTTAAAAGCACTCTCGCGGCTTTCGTTTCGGGCCCCGGCCCCACCTTGAACGCGATACCAGCGGGCCCCGTCACGGCAATGGGAGCGGCCTCGACGCCAGTGAGAAGCCCTCCTTTTCTCCTTCGTCTCCCAGATCTTTTTCTACCTCTCACTCGCTCGCTCTCTCCCTCTCTCTCTCTTGCTCACTTGCTCTCTTTCGCTCTCTTTCTCTAGATCGATTTCGCTCTTGGGTATTAATGCGTGTGCTTCGGCTGCGATTACTCTTGCCCACCCCGCGATTCCAAGGATCAATGTTTTACTTTTTGATATTTTTTTGCGCGCGATGCAGATTTTTGGCTCATTTGGCTAAAGTTTAATACTCTATAGTTGATAATCGATTTTTTTTACATTATTTCCAAATAACCGCACTGATAGAAATTATATAGGAAATTTTACTATTTTCCTAGCAACCGGCGGAAATAGAAACAAAATAATCTTATTTGCAATGAAAAAAATACTTCTTA